>JAJMAX010000016.1:0-150654 GCA_030565105.1 Vanderwaltozyma verrucispora
CTGATCACCTCTTGCCACTGCTCGTGCCTTATATGTACCATCTCTTTTCTTTGTAAATATCATGTTACTTCTTATGATCTTCTTGAAATCCACTTTTTCTTTTGGAATCTTTATGTTTTCATCAAATACATTCATTTTTATCAGATTATTTATTTCTTTATTCATTGCTTTCTGATATTGAATTTTTTCTTTTATATTTTTCAAACTAAACTAAGCTTGCTTCTATCTTCTATATATGGAATATATATATATATATATATATAACTTTAAGTAATAAAGACCAAACTAAGATTTTTATAAGGAGTAACTGGCCTCTGCTTATATGTGTAATTTCGATACTTTTCTTTCAATTGCAATTGTTTCTTTTTAACTGTAATATGATTTTCTGCCATCTATCAAACTATAATTTATTGAAAGCTATCAAAATATTATTGTATGGTTGTATTTTATATTCAGCACTTCCATTATTAAGTGCGTATACATAATGATGTACTATTCAATTTCAAATATCAGGAACACGGGACAATTATTAATTGCTCGTATGGCGCAGTGGTAGCGCAGCAGATTGCAAATCTGTTGGTCCTTAGTTCGATCCTGAGTGCGAGCTGGCAATTCTCTTTTTACTTTTATTATAAAGTGACTGTAATAAGTTAAACTTCATAAAAAGAGGTTTTTTTTAAAAGTTAAGTCCTTTTTTTTTTATCACTATCAGTATTGCTGTCAATTCCAGGTGGAATTGTCTTGTTCTTTAGATATTTCTATTTAATGTTAATTAAAACCACAAGAATGATTACGAACATAATTAACAAAGAGAATATAACCACAATTCAGCCCTCTAATAAGCACTATCAATTATTCTAACATCATACCTTTTAATAAATAAAAACTTGTCGAAAAAACTGTTTAGCTATTCTATTACTGTAGCATCTTTGAGTATTTTGAAAAGAATTAGGAAACTTACACCTTTTATGACAAAATTTTACTTGAACCAAAAATGAAAATAATCTAATTTTCAAGAATTATCTAGAATTAAAAGTATTCGAAAAGTATTATCTATAACGTCTAAGACAATTAATTTTCTAATTATATCAGATATAACTAAACATGTAAAAAACAGCATCATATAAAAAATAAATTTTCGTTGATGCTAAGTTAATTTTCTTTAGGTATTAAATGTAAATACTTTAAAAGGGAAACAATGATATTTTTGGAGTGTGAAATATTACATCAATAACCATACTACAGTAGCTCAATAGAAAGAAAATTTTTGGTATACCAATTCATTAACTATAAGTTGGGCATCTCTCACATATTTCACTACAACGAGACTACGAGACACGAAACACGAAACAGGATAACGCGTAAATTTTTTAGTATGTAATAAGAACAACTGTGGAACAAGACTATTACGAATTTTCCAGGGTTTCGACATTTGACATTGTAAGAAATAGAAGATGTAAGTTTTGATGCAGCAGTAATATCTGAAATAATCACCAATTATACATCTACTGTCTTAGCTCTGAGATACATATAAGTATGAACAGACCTTAATCGCATATCTAAGTAATAGCTAAAGTGAAAATTTATACTGGGCATTCTCCATATTTAGTTAACCGTATATGGATTCACATTTCTATAGGCATTATATATATATATATATGTTTATTATTATTACTTTTTAAATTGAATATTTCAGTTTAATAGTTTATAATTCTAGTTGAATTCTATTTTACAAAAAACGCTAGATCAGTGAAAAGGACAACTGTATTTTATACATATTCTGTCCATATCTAATTAACTTTAGCCCTCAGTTATATATATATATCAATTTAATCATTTATGCAAAGACCTAACATTGTTATTACAGATTGTTCTTTAAAATTAAGCTCATCCAAAAATATAGATGATGCTAAATCATTGAAGCGCATCACACATCCAATATCATTTTCAACCAAACACATAAAAGACTCAACACCAATTCCTGGAAACTCAAGGATAACATTTGATAAATTAACACCAACTTCTTTGACCAATACCAAGAATATCAGAAGTGAATCTGGATCTGTACATAATTCAACCTCAAGTACTGATAGTAACGTTTCAAAAATTAGAAAATTGAAACATGCAATTGACAGTGATGATGATGTAAACCATGAAACATTAATCAAAAAGTCCAAAAATAAAAATGAGTTAACTGAGGATAATAAAGTTAAAGCTATCGAATCACTTGAAGAATTTGACATTAGAATGGTTAGTGAGTATTCTAATGACATTTTTGAATATTTTTATAGTCATGAATTGAGAAATTTACCTACTCACAACTATTTATCCAGTGAAACTTCTTCATATCATGTTGATCCAGCAATGAGAGCTATCTTAATTGATTGGCTCATCGACGTTCATCTAAACTTCGAATATTCTCGCGAAACTTTATTATTAGCAATCAACTTAATGGATAGGTTTCTATCCCAAAACAAGGTATCATTAAATAAATTACAGTTATTAGCAGTTACATCATCATTTGTTGCTGCTAAATTCGAAGAAGTAGATTTGCCAAAACTTTGTGATTATGCATATTTAACTGATGGTGCGGCAACTGTTGAAGAAATACGTACTGCCGAAATGTGTATGCTGGAATCATTACAATTCAACATAAGTTCTGCAAACCCTGTTAATTTTTTGAAAAGAATATCAAAAATTGATAACTTCAATATTGACATTGACACCATTGGTAACATTTTAATCGAGTTTACTGCTTGCTCGCCAAAATTTGTCTGTATTAAGCCTTCAACCACCAGCTGTATGTCAATGTATATTGCCAGAAAAATAGTCTCAGAAGATAACCTGATCTGGGATGAAACGGCCAAACATTTCAGTGGAAATATTGATGTATTTAATGATAGTTCCTTTCAAGATTTATGCAAAGAATTAATATTTGAAATTAGAACTCCATCTACGAAGTTAGATGCATTAATTAGAAAATTTAAAAATAAAAAATATAATGGAGCATATTCAAAAGTTTTCAAGTGGTGTAATAACCAGATTTCCAAAGACTTCCTAGCACTATTTTAAAGCTAATGATTACATAAATAATTTTCGCATTCCTGAACTACAAGAACAATAGCATTGCATTTAACAAAAAACAAATGACACATCCTCCTGCATCTGATATTGATATCAAAAAAAGTAATATACATATATTATAATTAAAGTTTATAATTATTTCATAGTAAAATTATTTTTTATTAATTTATTAAACTATTAAATAGTTATTATAGAATTGAAAA
The DNA here is from genome assembly GCA_030565105.1 of Vanderwaltozyma verrucispora. Lineage (NCBI taxonomy): Eukaryota > Fungi > Ascomycota > Saccharomycetes > Saccharomycetales > Saccharomycetaceae > Vanderwaltozyma > Vanderwaltozyma verrucispora. The sequence goes on from JAJMAX010000016.1 coordinate 3,288, forward strand.
GTGTACATTGATGATCTATTTTATTCAAGATTTTTTCTTTTAAAAAACAGGTCTAATCGTATTAATGGGTATGCTATACAAAATGGAAGGGAAAATAGTTATGCTTTTTATATTATTAGTAGTATTATTAATTAGTTATTCATGCAAAGTCATTATGTCATAACCATTTTTCCTTACTTTTAATGCCCATTGAACGGAAATTATTGAAGCTTTCATAAATCTTCTTGATTGATATTTTCTATGGAATTCATCATGGACAACCGTGCTTACTAAATAGTCCATCATCATTTGGCAAACTGGTGCTAATTGGTCTTTTGTATAGCCTCCACTATAATGAATTAAATTTCCATCCCATTTACCTTTACCTAACATTTTTCTAGATAGAAACATTGCAGCTGCAGCACATAAAGATGGTAAAACGCCAATAAATCTAAAATCAACTAAAGAAATTTCTAATAAAAATTTAGCTAGTGTACGTGACTGTATATCGTAGTCGTCAGCTTTAGAAATTCTTCTCAAGAAATTCATTGGGTTTGGATAATTCAGATTAAATTCTAACGTTTTTAAAATAAATTTTTCACCTTCTTTAATTTCATCTTCTGTGCAAGCACCATCTGTTTCTGATGCAAAATGTTTTATACTTGGAGAATAAACTTCTTCATATTTTGATGCAATAAAAAGACATGATGTACCTACTAATTGTAATTTATCTAATTGAACCAATTCTTTACATAGGAAACGATCCATTAAATTTATGGCTAGATAAAGTGTTTCTGGTAAAAGTCCAAATTTGTTATGAATTTTAACCAACCAATTTACTAAAATGTCTCTATTTTGATGAATATTTCTGTGTTTAAAAAGGTCATCTTTTTGAGGTAGAGTTAATACTTCTAAATGATGTAAATAACCAAATATATCGTTAACATATTCATTTACCATAAATGGATCATTAACATCTTCTGCATCTAAATCTTCCCATTCATATTCTTCACCACCATTTTCATCATGAACTTTAAATTTTTTGGGAAGATCTTGTTCAACAACAGTTGAAATAGGTCTTTTCTTTTTTGCATCAACAGATAATTTATTTTCTTCTAATTGGAAAGGTTTGTTATTGTTGATATTTTTTTGACTAGATCTATGTTCTTTTCTTGTTTCTTGTATCTCACTTCTTTCACCAATTTCAATTTCATCCACTTCTTCTATTGATGGTAAACTTTTTGCTGTCACTGTACTTGAAGTAGATAAATATGGCTCTTGATTTTCTTTATCATCTGAATTAATCAATGATGTTTGTGAATCATCTGCAGATTCTAATCTATTAAAAGATAAGTTTTCAATAAGCTTTTCGTTATCATCTTCTTCGTTATTATTTTCACTTTCATCATCGTTATTGTTAATATTATTTTCAATATTTTCAATATCATTTACATTTAGTTTGTTTGAAATATTCCTAATTTCAGTAATAGGATAAGGATAAGTTTCCTTTTTCAATTGTGGAATTTTCGATCCTTCTCTTTTAGCTAAATTTAATGAAGATTTTAAATTGTTTAATGCAGAATTTTGTAAATTATTCTCTTGTGATAATGTAGTATTTGTAACATTGCTCAATGCTGATCTTTGTATACTCCTTAAAAGATTTGAAGCTCTATTTTTCTGTTGTAAATTATCAATATTTTCAAAAGATGAAGAAGGCATTAATAATAAAATGAATGAAATCAGTTGGTTAAAAATAATAAAATATCACAAAGAAGTCCAAAATTTTTAAAAAAAAAAATAAAGAATATAAAAATTTTATTGATCAATTACAACACTGTATCAGTATGTAATAATGATTAATGATAATAAAAAAAAATATTGAGATTTTGATAATCGAGAAGTAAATATATGTTCTTATTTAGTTTCTTCAAGATATATCTCAATGCAGTTGCTTACTAGATTCTATCTATATATCAAAGGACCAAATATAAAAGAGTGAGAACAAGAAAATAATCAGAATCAGTTAACCACTATTTTTATAAATGTTATAATTAAGAAACTCTGAAATCAAATGTATATTCTATTCAGAATAGTAAAAACTGATCGAAAATAAAACACATATAGCTCCAAAATGCTAAGTGCAAAGTTCAAATTGAAAGCTGCTTCAAATCTTCTTTGCATACAACAAGAAACAAAATTTCCAAGTTTCCTATTCAAGTACACACAAAAAAGTTTGGCCTATATCTTTCAATTGATATTTGTTCAAATTTGTTTAAAATTGAAAGCAATTAGTATTTTGTGTTATTATTGAAAAATTATTTGTTTACAAATTACTATTTTAGGATTTGAATATTTACAATTGCCATTTTAGGAAATTGTACAAAATGGAAAACTTTCCCTTTCTCGTGATGGATGTATTTACGAAATGTCCAAATTAGGAAAGTCATCATACATGACGACATCGTAAATTGCGAGGAAATATATATGTCGACGAAAAAGAAACGAGCAAGTGTCAGAGATGTGTCCCGGCAGATATCAATCCTACATCCTGTTATATACAGACACATGTATTCATTTATAATACCAGCTACCTGCTAACTGAGCAAGATGGGATTGAAGTTGAAAAAAAAAATATGACAGAATGTGGTAACTGAAGAGGTTGTTCAATTGAATAAGACTTCATTTATCTAAAGCGTGGTAATTTTATACAGTTATTCTATTTCATATTAATAAACTAAAACACAACGATGTGAGGTCATTATTATGTAATGTGACACATCTTGAATATCAAGTAAACTGGCAGCAATCATTCAACATTGGAGATTTATAAAGCTAGAACTAAATCTATTCCTTATCATTATCGCCGACTTGATTCTATTTTATACACTTCAGAAATAATACACTTTTCATAGTAATAAACTGTCTATTTGATGAGAGAATTTATTAGTAGTAGATTGTTTAATTAAAACTTGATTCATCAGTAAGAAACACTTTCAAGTATTTACTAATTATGGAGATATCTTTGTCCGGTTCCTTTATAATTAAACAATATATATATATATATATAATTTAATTTACATAATAAATAAAAAAAAAAATTAACTAAAGGTCTCATAAAACATGCTGGTGTTTATACTCAATAAAAACGTTGGCGAGTCCAATTTCATATTATCTAAGTTAGACGATGATTAGAGAGAAGTGTAGCACGTAATTAATCTACAGTTTGATCAATTCTGTGCACTAGATAATTAAAACTTCATTTAATACTTAGAAGGTCCCCACTAATTTACGGTTTCATATTTCGCACGCTATCCCATCAAGCCCAGTTTGATCTCTAACATATCTCGTACATATCTCGTACATTCTACCTCTAAGTCTTGTATGTTTAGTAATTGTATACTATTTATATCCATCAAAACTCACAAATTATCAAAACAACATAACGATTTATTGAAATATTTTTCAAGTTAAAATAGTATTCATTTAAAACCGTTATTTTCAGTAAATTTAACGTTTTATTGTTTATGTCATATATTACCAATCCAATAGCTATCACATAAACTAAAATCAGTCAAGTAGAGAAAAACATAAATTAGTTTAGTTGCTTTTAGAAAAAAGTCACTAATTTACAGCAATACCATTTAAACAAGATTATAATATCTTTTATTACATTTTAATATCTTTAAAATTATGTTTTTAACTCAATAGAATGTATAATACCATTTTTTATAAAATTTAATAATGCGTATAAATATTGGAAATATTTCATAGTCCAATGTTGTAGTATGAAGTTTAATGGTAGATCATTATGTATACGTACTTAATTATGGAAGTGTTGAATATAAAATACAACCATACAATAATATTTTGAAAGCTTTCAATAAATTATAGTTTGATAGATGGCAGAAAATCATATTACAGTTAAAAAGAAACAATTGCAATTGAAAGAAAAGTATCGAAATTACACATATAAGCAGAGGCCAGTTACTCCTTATAAAAATCTTAGTTTGGTCTTTATTACTTAAAGTTATATATATTCCATATATAAAAGATAGAGGTAAGATTTTTTTAGTTTGAAAAGTGTCAATAGTTCCAATTTTCTATAATAATTCCGCTTAATAGCCATCTCAGATCGTAACGCCCAATGTAGAACTCATCCTTGTTAGCTCAGTTGGTAGAGCGTTCGGCTTTTAAACATTCACGTTTAAACCAAGGATACCGAAATGTCAGGGGTTCGAGCCCCCTATGAGGAGTTCTGCTTTATTTTTTTTTTTATAAAAACAGAACTTAGTTCACGTGATGAACTAATTGACATTATTGTATATATGAGATTTAATGAAGAGAGTTGTCAGTAATGTTATAAATGTAAAAATAATAATGTTCAGAAGGTAGATTTACAATCTTAATTATCTTACTAACTTTTAAAGCCCACTCAAACAATAACTTTGAGTCAGAAATATAGACTACATTAGTAATCTTTTGATTAACTAGACTAAACATATGTACTATTATATAACGTTGTTTGACAGAGAATTACTAGTGAGGAATCTAACTCAAGTAACCAGATATTTGAAACCAATTATTATTCTGATATAAACCATATAAATAGAGAATCTTTGACAAGAAAATAATTTATTACTTAATCTTATATAATTTCATAATCAAAAAGAAAACGATCAATTTAACTTGTAACATAGATAGTGACATGTACGGTAATTCAGGTATTAAGCTAAATATCACAGTAGCAAAGACAATAATAAGTGTGTCACTGGGTCGAATATTCAAGCTGATTCTCGACACTTCGTATTTCTTCAATCTCATGAGTTAGCTTTATTTTGTGATCATCACTCTCTACAGTTTTCTTGAAAACGCTATTAATTAAGAATTTTAAAGTTTAGTAAATTCTAATTTCAAATTACATCCTCAAAATAAAAAAGGTAATATTACATTCATTATAACTAGAATTAGTCAATATAGACTTTTTCTCAATTATATCAAATTTAAAAGGAATATGAAAATTATTGTTTTTACAGTCAGAAAAAAAATATAAAAATAAATAATGATACCCGCGGGGTTTGAACCCGCGCCTCCGTAGAGACCAGGACCTCGACCTGGCGCCTTAGACCACTCGGCCAGAGTATCAAAAACACAATTCTAATTTTTTGTTTAAGATTTTTTATTTATAGCAGAAACAAGGTGCATACTATATACAGAAAGACATAATGAAAAAAAAGGAGTGTATTCTAGTCGAATATAGTTTAATTCTACATCTGAATAGCACATTTTATTAAAAAAATAATTGGAAAAAAAAAAAATAACGAAAGTTGATTTTTATTCAAAAATAATATCTTGAAATTAGACTAAAAAAAAGTAAAAATTTATTATATACTTAAATATTCATGATTTTTTTTGCCTACTATTCGAAGGTAAAATTAATTTTTTCATTAGTTCTGTCATTGGGTTTATTGTAGTTGTTATTGAGTTTCTTTTTATTACTACCATGATCTTTTTCAACTGGATAAAATTGTTCAACGCCATTTGTATCAGAAAGACTATCATGATAGTGTTTGCTACTACCTCGAGATAACGATGGTAATTTGTACCTTTCACTTAAATTTATATTGCTTTTGCTACTTAAACTATCATTTTCTGGTCTTAGTAATTTGGATATTTCTTTTGCAACCTTATTTTTATTTTCCTTTTTATGAAGAATAAATTTATTACCAATGATATTACCCATATGTAGTAGGACAACCCTAATAACATCTTTTTTAATAGCTGTAAAAAACTCATCTCTTGACCAAAGTTTATTATGATATTCCAGATTTGGCACTCTAACGATTAAGTCATCAACATTTGTCAATAAGCTATGTGCACCTTTATATGAGATCGACATTGTCGCCTTTTTGATAACGACATATTTTATATTGACGTAAGTACCAGATCTTTTTACCATTTCGTTAATATTATCATCTGCTTGTCTTAAAAATGTCGAAGATGCTTTTTTCATTTCTTTAATTGATGTATTATCACTTTGCCTAGTTATATCTGGTGAACCACTATTATTTCTACTTCGACTTCCCGATATTGAAGATGAACTATTTTGTGATATACCAGCAATACCTTCCGAGATCAGAGGACTGTTCAAGTTAACACTTGTTCTTTTTGAAAGTTCTTCTGAAACTTTTAACGATATTAGAGAATCCATCTTTGAAAATAAATAATTCATAAACTTATCTGCTGTTATATGGTCCATTTTAAATAAAATAGGCTGAAATGAAATAACCATTTCTTCCATGGTTGAAATACCACCAACTGGAACACCTAATATCCATGAAATTTCTAACATTGGTATATTTTTATCATACTGAGGACTATTATCAAATGGAGCTAGTAACTGCCTATACACTGGGCTCGGTTGCTGGTTATAAATTTGTAATATATTAATTGCAACAACATTACTATTTGAACCATCAATAGTTTGTGATCTAATAAAAGATGAAGGGCCTAATCCAATTGTAATAAACGGCTTTTTATCATCATCATACAATTCCCATATTAATTCATCTGTACCAATTTTCCAGTTCAAGATTCTTCTACTTTTATCATCTCCTAACCTATCATAATTCTTTTTAATTGCAGTCATCAATACAGATAGTTCCAAAACACTTGCCTGGATTTCTAATGTTAATTCTCGACCTGATTTTTTGAACAAAATCGGATCATAAGATTTTAAAAATGAACGTGTATAATATAATTCTGTAATTCTTCTTTGAAGATTTGAAACAATGGAAACGTCTAATTTTTCCAAATTATTCCTTACTTCATCTGCAAGTAAAATCTTCGATAGCTTCTCAGCTTTTTCATTCAATGAAGAATCCAAAGATAATAAATCTTCTGATATATTATAGATACTATTATACTGCTGTGAAGTTGAAGAAATGATTAAACTAGGAAATCCAACGTGAAACCTAGAATCGCTAGAGAAGTTTGTGTCATCATTATCGCTGAAGTAGAGCGGATTAGGCAAAATATATGTCAAGAATAATGACCTTCTTCTAAGAACAATATGATCTTCCAGCAAAGAACCATCAAAGCAAATTTCTAAAGGAATCCAAGGAGCCCATGTTCCAAGTTGTTCATTGTTATTCCCACCATATTGATTTGTTTGATATCCTGTCCCGTTTAGTAACGGGAAATCTTTTTTGAAAAGTATAAAAACTTGAATATCTTTTGAAATAGCACAATACCTGGATTCGACAATTGTATTAACATCCATTTCTATCGTCTTTCCTGATTTACTCATTATCTGCATAACATCAATTAAACCTGTTTCAATTTCCCGAGCTGTTATTAAGATTGCGGTATCTGGTTCAACGTCTGAAGTTATTTGTATCTGAGGGGAGACTAATTGAAATGAGTAACTGTCAACAGAGTCGAAATTATCATTAGGAACTTTTCTTATTAATTCATCAAACTTTTCAATGAATTCTTCATTAGAAATAATATCATTGTCGTCTAAAACACCATATTTAGCAATAGGTGTCTTTGTATTTAGCAATGTGTTACACAATAATTCTTTTACAATAATAATGGATTTATAGGTGGAAAAGAATATTGTCGATTTTCTCTCAGAATAACTCGACGCATATTCCAATATATAGTCTCGAATCTTTCTGTTTATTCTTATTTGAACATTGTGTATCATAAACCTATTATCGTAGGTAGATTTAGCATCCAATGTTGAAGCCCGTCTCATTGAAATAAATGAGTTAACAGTATTTGTTCTTAACAGAGATCCAATCTCATCTTGAAGTCCCATATCAGATCTAGCGATATCATGTTCATCTGTATCTGCACTCCATTGATTTGAAATTGGAATATCTGCAGAAATCTTCAAATCATTTAATATTTCAGATATTTTTTCAGATCTTGTTGTTAAATTACTTAATTCCTTGTAAAGGGAAGTTCGTTTTGTCCTTAGTTGTTTATCTCTTGGAGTTCTTGCTAAACTCAAATCTATGCTTTCAATTGACTTCTGTACATCAGCTAGTCGACGATAAATTTCGAAGTATCTAAGACGGGTCAATTTTTCTTGAGTTTCTTCTGGATGATTCTTACCAATTAAACATTCATGTGAGGGTTCTGAACCAAATGGGAAGTCAACTTGATATCCTTCATCATTCATCTTTCTAAAATATGATATTCTTGGTGAAAATAAAAACGGGATTGCTTCAATGTCTGATGGATATACTGATTCTAAAGAAACTTGATTCAAATCAACATAATCTTCGACATCAAACCAAGATAAAATTTCTTCATCAATCTCACTATCGATTGAATTTTGGGGTTCATCTTTATAAGGCAATCCTAACCTAGAGGCCAGATTTTTCTCTGCCGCAGAGATATCAAAAGTAGTAGATAAAATACGAACATCTGCTTCTTCACAATCAATTTCTCCTTGTGACATTCTAAACTTCCATACAGGCTTTGATCTATTCAATTTTTCATTTGTATGTGTCAGTTTTATCCTCTTTTGATGTAAGTCTATTTTTAAAGACCTTGCTCTACCCTTCAAACCTGTAAAGGTAGCAGTACTATGAATACCGCTATCATCCTCTGCAGTTGCGTGTCTGTAGACATGAGTAACTGTCAGAGGTGCTAAGTGAAGCTGATATTTTATGGTGAACAAAGAACGTCCGAACTTATTTTTATTTTGAATCATATGAGGAAACAAAGAACCTTGTCTGATAGGACCTGAAGTATATGTATCAAATAAATTCCACCACCTCAAAAAATGAGAAATGGAATATGGTGCCAAGTATAAACTATTAATTGAATTCTTAGAGTTAGAATAGACACCAAAAGACATATGGATAAATGTACTTCTAAAACCACTCCACGAATCGTAGTCTTCCATATTAAATACATATTCAGGATGTATTAAGAATACATCATGATGGCGCCTAGAAGGAAATACTCTTTTTTCATCACCTGGGGAGGCTGAATCACCTTGTTCAAAAAGTAAACCTAGTTTCCAAGTAACGTTACCATTTAGCTTCATAATAACTTTATCAAAAACATTAGCGTTTGTATAATCTGGAACTGCCAGTTGAAATTGTTGAGAAGTAAACTTCAAGAATTCTTGAGGATTCGAAGACTCATGAATTTGCAACACTGTGCCACCTGACCAACAAAATGACAAACCTGCTCCATCATCCGCAATTTTGTATGGATCATGAGCACCTTTTATATTTAAATGAAGATCACTAACTTCTGAAAATTCGTAACTCCAAGAACCATGTACTAAAAACCTAAATTTATCCCAAAATCCCAATTTTGGAGAAGGATCCATCTGCGGTTTAGACAAAAAATCAAACCACAACATTAGTGATTGATAACCTGGTTGTAGTGATTTACCCCATGTAATATTTGAAGGTACCGCTGATTCCACTCTCGTTTTTATATTGAAATATGTTTTTATTGAATTCATTGTACCAATTACATGAGATCCATAAATAGTATTTGACTGTTGATATTCTTTAGAATTAGCAGATGGTACATATGGGACATAAGTAGTTCTTGTCGAAAATTTCCCCGGCATTTTTTCTGCGAAGACTATATCACCTGTAGTATGTGTATCTGGAAAAGTGATCACCGGTGTTGGATAATCTCTCAACCTTAACTGCCATAATTTCGTTTTAATATCAATACCCAATAGAATTAATATCGTATATTTCATATCTTTTGGAACACCTTTACCAAACTTATGGATAAAACTTGAATATTTATCAAGTTCGAATGATGGAGGCTTCAATGTTACATCCAGATTTTCAATTACAAGATTTGCAACTGTAGAAACTGATTTGCCAGAATATCTAAAATAAGTTTTTCCAAATTCTTCATAATTTTGCACACGATAAGGCATACCATGAAAAGTTAATTTTGCTTTTCGATATCTTGCTATCCAAGAGATAGAAAAGTTCTCAAGTAACTTTTCTTCTGCCGTAGCTTCCAGTTCATAATAACTGTCATTCTTTTGAAAATAGCCAAAGAGAGGCGAGTTAACCTTGTGCTTAGCAATATCCTTTAGTTTATTCTTCTGTTCTTCGAACTCCTCCAATTTTTGTAATCTTTCTCTTTGTTCTAAAACACCAATCTTATAAATTAATCCTAATTCTTGTTCAAATGGGTCTTCTTCAACATCAATTAAAAATTTTTTAGCAGTTAGATTGATAAAAGGAATTTTTTTAGATGTCTCTTCTCTAGGATGATATCTTCGAAATTCATTTAAATCTGAAAAAGCAAATGTTAGTTGTTTATAAGATTTGAACATCGTGATAATATTCTGTGTAATCATGTAAAATTTAAAATGATACTCAGTGTGCAAACAGATTTCTGATGTTGAAATATCTAATTGATTTGTTTTTTTTGTATTTCCAATATCTATTTGGAAATCTTTTATATTCAATAAAGAAACGTTTACAGGACATTGAGTAATATAAACAGAATTCACATAACCTGAAATTGAGTTAATTTGAAGTATTAGCTCTTTAGTAGTATAACTGACATGTCTAATTATGAAAAGAATTGGTGTATCCTCTGGTAGATTGATTTCAAAAATAGCCTTGCTTACATTAAATGATATATTGTGCAATCCTACACTGATATTCGAGTCAGTGCTGTTTGATGTTTCTTTCATCAGATTTGGTCGGTATTCGTGATAAATATTGATAATAAAAAGAGTTAACCAAATTAAATTAACATCAAACTTAAAGTATATCTTTGGTAAATTTACACGTATTTCACCACTATCATCTCTACAAAGTGACAAATTAACAAGCTTAATTATATCATCGTATTCACTTTCTTGATTTAAATTATCCATCACACGAATTAAAGAAGCTTCTCCAATAACTAATGATTTTTTTCCTGGTGACGCTAAAAATATTGATTCATGAAATACTAAAATGCTACCACGAGTTATATTACTTAAATTCAATCCAAATCCCTCAACAGGGTCAAGATTTTTGGAGAGATAATTTGAGATCAATAGAGAACATGAAAACCCTTTTACTCTTAACTTCAGACACCAGTCAATATCATTGACAAATTTATTTTCTTGTACACTAGAATTTTGTATTCTTTCCTTTTTATCTTTGAATTCTGAAAACCCTTGATTAATTTTAGTTGCTATCTCACTTAGTTTATTTAAAACTTCGATACTACTTAAGGTAAAATTGGATTCTCTCAATGTGCTTTGTACCGTAATTTTACTAGAACTCAAATTATTGAAAAAGGTGTCTGATCTCCCAAATGCGTATATTGGTATTATTTTTGGGTTTTCTTTAGCTGCAGTTCTATACGACATATTCACATTAATAATTTTCAAATAATTATCAATCTTTTGAACAATATTAGAATATGGCAATGTTGAATTATTTTTGATTAGTGCTAATTTTTCTCCTTTTGGAACAAAATGCATGTTTCTATGATGGAATAATGCTTGCACACCATATGTTTTGCATGTTATATTTTCATCAGTATTTATCTGTAATGAAAATTCAAAATTGGATATGGTTAATTCAAATATGAAACTTGGTATTTTATTAATGAAGTGTTCATAACTTGTTTTACAAAACAAAGATTGTGCTTGCTCATTATTTTCTTTTTCTGAGACATTAATTACTGTATCTTTATTTTTGGAATATATTTTATTTGAGTGTCTAGTGTTTAATATTTCTAATAATTTCAAAATTTGGTCAATTGTAATAGAGAATGCAGGGTTTATAACGTTTGCCGTAAATGAAACTTTCGTTTGGTTTAATTTCAAATGATCAAATGCATAAAGTATGATATCAGTTGTAATAACAATATTTATAAGTGGTACTCTGACAACGGGTTTATTTTTAACGTCAAGTTTTAGCGAACTTAAAGAAAATGATAATTCATGATCACCCCACTTATGTTTGACTCTTGGTGCCAATTCCAAACTTGCTCCATAGTTTGAAATTTTAACAGATTCCAATAAAAGTTGTGAGCTTGAAATGGTTAGTGTTAAAATATCCTTATATACAAATTTTATATTTTCAAATTTAATGTCACATAGCTTCATACATTTAATAATCTCTTTGTATGGTTTAATTAAATTTTTAACTAACTTTTCTTGATTTTTCTCAAGGTTAACAGATAAATCCAAATCCTTGTTATCATTGAAGTTATTTTTATTATCATTACCTTCAACACTTAATTTTATTGTTTCCTCTGTAATTTTTTTAGCAAAATTTTCTGAAACAAAAATATGCAAATCAGAAATTCTCAATGTTGACTTCAGTTCTTTCAAAATTATTATATTATTTTCTTTTGAAATTTTCAAGAAAAATTCATATCCTATAAATTTGATTGAATCCTTTAACGAATGGTTTAGCAGGTCGTGGAAGAAAACTTCAAAAGTTAAATCTTTTTCTGTGAATTTATTTAGTGAAACTGATGTTATATCAATCGTCGTTTTTGAACCATTTGGATGCTGTATCGTAATCGATTGAATATAAATTCTTTCTGGTAAAATCCATTTGATCAATCTAAAAAGGAAATCATCAATTTTCAGTGTTGCTGGAATTATATCAATTATATCATCATTATTATCATTGATCTTTTTATTATTTTCAATATTCCGATTTTGTAGCTTTTCTGATTTTTCAAATAATTCAATGTATATATTTTGACAAACAATAGATGGTCTCTTCTTTAATTTTAAACTGATTTTGCCAACACTTAATTTAAATTCAGTTGTACTTATTGAAATGTTATTTAACGTGTTCCAAATTATTGGTCCAATAAATAATTTTTTTATTGGTAAATTGAAAAATCGTAATAATAAATATACTAATACATTTATTAAAAATTGTAGTAAAGCAATCCCAAATAACAGACGTAAACTGAAATTTGCAAATCTTGACGTCTCAATTTCCAATAAATTCACCATTAGCTCTAATTCTTCTTCGAAAGTGTCAAAATAAGTAAAAAACACACAGTGCAACCTTATTTGGTACTTAAAAATTTGTATGTCTTCTCAATACAGAACCAATAGCCCATGAATTTTGTTTTCCTGGACAGTAACAGATTCAATACCAAAGTTTTCCAATTACTGCTAACTGTACTTGTATTTCATAAAACTTTTATAAAATATTTCCAAATGGTATATTTCTCAAAATTTCACTTATTCCACTTATTTCTGCGTTATATAAATGTATTGAAAACGCTGGAAATTGCCAAAAAAATTGCTGTAAGATACTGAACAACAACACAGTAAGTAATATCAGCTCTCGAGTGTATTACTGTATTATTTCAACTGAAATTGAAGCATTTCATCTAACATTTAACCAACTGATTTATGGTTTTCGAATATTGAAATGTTTCAATATTTTTTAATACCGCGCAATTGATCAAATATTTATTTAATTTAGAAATTGGTTAAGTGTAAACAAAAACAACTAGAAGAATACTTGATGGATTTTTACAAGTTCCAGTTATTTTTTATAGTGAACGATACATAAAGGACCATACCAGATACTTCATCTTTAGATATCTGTGTCTGTTAATTTTTTGGTTGGATTACAAAGTGGTGGATCTCGTTATTAGGCCGATTTCAGTGTTAGTTTGTTGCCAGATTACAAATTTGAGTAAGGCAGTTTTGAGCAATTAGAAGAATAAATCGACGAGAAGACTAGATTTTGGCCAATATTTATAATAAGACTAAGATTGTGCTTTGGGTGATATATAGTATTTTGAAATTGTGTTGCATTAAGGTATACTAGGAGAGATACAACGTGGAAATTCAGCTTCAATTTGAAGGGACGGGATCAAAGTGAAATACACACAAATATAGGTATACATAGTGATAAAAGATGTTTAAATTGCAAGAAGATCCATTGAATGAGCTTAATTTGAATACTCCTGGTAAGAATATCGTACTGGATCATTCTAATAAAGTAAACTTATCAGGGGGGGAAAATAACATCCTTGCAACTAGCATCAATGTTAACAATAAAGAAAACTTAAGTTTAGATGATTTTGAAGAATTAGAACTCTTAAATAAAAAGATTATTGAACTTACGAACAATATTAATCAAATTGTCGAATCACCAATATTAACTGAGCTACATGATTTATTTAAAGCTTTTTATAAGTTACTGAAAAAAAAGCATTTGATTTCGTTTTTGAAGAATGTCATTAAATTACATTTAATGGTTATTATTAAATTACTAAATGAAAAGAAATGGTCAAATGCAGAAATTGAAATTTTATCGTTATACAATGAGACAAATTTAATGAATGTCAATAGTCTGATCGATGTTCTATTTACTGATTTTAATAAATTAAATGAAAATTATCTGTTGAATTTGAAAATTATTACTTTGCAATTAATTTTAAAACAAAACACTTTTGGAAAATACCAATATGAAATAATTGATTTTTTTGGAAACGATAATAGATATTTACTGAGAAATCCATCTTTAAATTCAAAGATTCATACAATAATTAAATTAATTTTAAATTTTTATACTATTTCACCAAAATTTAAAATTTTATTTGGTTTAAAATTTTTACAGTACATTAATCAATTTAAATTAAATTTCAACAATTACATTAATAATATTTCTATTGAAGTTTTTTCAAAACAATTAATTCACTTTTCAATTAGTAATATCAAATTTTGTAAATGTTACTTGAATGCATATTATAACCGATACACTGAATATAATCAAAACCTTTCAAAAATTATGATGATCGACCTTATTGGTCCAAACAATACTGTTAAAAATAGTAATAAAAACATTTCATTTCAAGAAAATAATTTTTGGGATTTATCATCAAAAAAATTTGATAGATCAATATACTCATGTTTGCCACTGAGCCAATTTGATAAAATAATTGTTATTACCAAAAATATTTTAAAAAAAAAATCCTTTGATGAAAGCGAAATAACGAAAACGATAGAATCGTTAATCATTTTGTGGGATCTGATAAAATCAGAATCGCATTTGAAAAATAAAAATATCACCTCTTTGTTAGATTCAACTTTATCATTTATTAATTCTACTCTAAATCACTGTAAGGATTCTTTTACTGAATTACAGGAGTTGCTAAGTATCTTAGCTCAATTTTGTATTAATTTTGAAGAATACAAAAGATTGTCGAATGTAATTGCTGTTCTATTCAACTGCTCCGTTACATTTTCAAATGCAACTTTCTTAATTGCAGCAGCTGATTTAGAGGTAAAAAAATATTTTATTGAAAGCAATTCCAATTCGTATGCGACATTATTAATAAAATTCGAAAAATTCATTTCAAGTATTCACGATATAAAAACCAAATTACTTCTAGTTTCAAAAATTTTTAATGTATTCACTTTATTTGGAGACGATTCACTTTTTACTATTTTAGAATTTTGCAAGATTAGTTACATAAGATGTTTCAGCAAGCTAAAACTTAAACACTTCATCCAATTCAATGATTGCTCGGAAGTAATGTCTGCAATTTTATTCAGTAACATAAATGATAAGAATACACCTACTGGTGACTGGTCAAATATAACAAATTTATTATATGGATGTTTATCCAGTTCTTTTAACCTCGGGAAACTGAGTATGAAATTTCCTTCAAATAAATGGCATGTGCTTTACCCTTATGAAATTTTGATAAGAACTTCTTATCTTTTAAACGTCGAAATGAGCAAACATTCAACTTCAAACTTAGCATACATTACAAAATCATTTATAGAGAAATGGTTAATGAAAAGAAATAGCATAACGGAAAAACCATCGTATTTTGAATTGAATTTTATTAAAACATTATTATTTTATTTAAATTTTAATGAATTTTTTCAATTTTCAACTTTAATTTCACTTCAAATTAAAAATGAAGAGCAATTTAACCAACTAATCTTAGATGCTGATAAATCTCTTCTATATGCATACAAAAATTTAAAAATGGTCAATAAAATAAATAAGTTTAAAGAGTACATTCCTAATATCATAATTGATATCAATACTTCAAATGTAGAAAAGCTCCTCGATTATCTGTCGCTAAAATTACAAATATTTATAGCCACAACTGATATTAAAAGCTTTCAGACACTTTTCATTGAACAACTTCCAAAAGTTAGGACTGATTTATTTGACGTTCAAAATACATCAAAATTACCAACACATATCTATATCAAAATTTTATTATTTAATATTCAACTTTACAATGCAGCTTCTAAATTACAAATGCACAACAATAATATAAATGAAGCTATTATTGAAGGTAAAAGAGCTCTAAAATTATCAGTTTCATTAATTCGGAAATCAAATTTATTGTCTGAAAACTGCCGACTTTTATTAATTAATTTAATAACGGAAACATATATTAGCCTCATTGAGCAGTACATACGTATTGGAGTTTCCAGCGATTGTATTTTTTATGCAAATGAATTATCAACTGTGATTGGTAGTTTAGGGGAGCCAACTGCTGTCTATAAAGCGTTGAATTTTTTGTATGAATTCTACAAGTTATCAAATCAAGAATCATTGGCAGCATCGGCTTTAATAAAAGCTAATAAGACCTTCAATTTCCTTGACAGTCAATATTGTATCAACACAACAGTAAACTTTTTATACCAAAATAAAGAATTTTCAAAAATTGCTGCTTCTTTGAATTTATATTTTGATAATGATATAGAGGAAACATTATTACCAGAATACTGGAACTTACGTTTAGGGAAAATAATTAGTGAATCAAAGTGCATCGATGAGTTTAAAATTTTAAATGAATTAAATAAGTTTCATGAAAATTTTCGTCATGTGAATAAACAAATGGACATTGATCCATTTTTCAAGAATATGTTTGAATCTGTTATTGCTATCCCAAGTTGTAAATTTCCAGAAGAAGACCAGAGAGTGAATGGGCAAAATTATCAAAATTTAAAAAAGATTCCATCACTATCAATATTTGAATCACCCAGATCCTCTAATATGACTCCCAAAGGCAAATCTATGAGACAAAAATTTGATCGTGCTTCAGCTGTTGACTCACTACGAAAAACTATTAATGCAATAGAACAACTATCATTAGAATCTCTAAAAATAGAGGAACTTGCATCAGTATCTTCCATTTATTCCTTGTGCTTTGCCCTTTTATCTAATATTCAAACATCAAATACTTTGAAACAACATTTAGATAGTAACTTCATTTTATCTGATTTGCATAAATCAATTCCAATGAAATATAGCATATTGTTGAACGATATTAATCCTGAGATTTATGAAAATTTTAAGTTATTGCCCTTTGCCAAATCAGAAAACAAAATTTTAAGAGAAAAATCATCTGCTCACCAAAATTTGAAAAAATTACAAAATTACAATAGCGAATTTAACGTTATATCCATTGATATATGTTCGGAGACAAACCACCTGTTGCTTTCAAAAATCGAATCATCGTCTGATAATATTGTGCATTTACGATTACCATTAAATCGAACAAACTCAAGAGATTTAGATGCAATGCACTTTACATTCGAAGATGCCAATAGAGAGCTAAGTTCAATTATTAAGGAGAGTAACTATTCCACATCTGTTGAAGTAACTCATTCAATCAAATCGAAAGAGGAAAGAAAAAAATGGTGGGAGCTTCGTTATGAACTTGATAAGAGGATGCAGGTACTTCTTGAAAAAATTGAATCATCATGGTTTAGTGGCTTTCGAAGCTTTTTCAAGCAGGAGAAGGCAGATGAGTCATTATTTAGAACTTTCAAATCGAAATTTTATGAAATACTACATCAGAATTTGCCTACAAGAAAGCAACTAGGAAATCCATCAATGTTTATTCAAATTGAGGACTGGATATTGGCGCTCCTAGTCAACCTTGATCTTCAAAATGACGATTTCTTTTCAATGCTTGAAGATTTAATTTATTTCATACTAGACATTTTACTTTTTCATGGAGAAGAAAATGCCTATGATGAATTAGACACAAATGTTATATTTGTTCAATTAGAAGAACAGATAAAAATATATCAAGCTCGTATAAATGAGACTAAAAAATTCACTCATACATTTTTAATCGTAGGAAATTCATGTCATACTTTCCCTTGGGAGAACTTATCTTTTTTAAAAAGTATTTCAATTTCTAGAGTTCCTTCATTTTCTTTTTTGGTGGATTTACTAGACAGAAATGATGGTAACATATTTAAAAGTGTTTCTCTGAAAAGTAATATATCAATGATTTTAAATCCAAATGGTGACTTGACAAGAACTGAAGCTACATTTAAAGAAATGTTTAGTTCTATTGAAAATAATAGATTTTCTTCGAAACTTATCTGCAACATGAAACCAACCGAGGAATCTTTCCTTAAAATGTTAATTGAATCAAATTTATTTATTTACATTGGCCATGGCGGTGGAGAGCAATATATAAGGAGTAGAAAAATTATGCAATCGGAAAAGGTATCTCCTAGTTTTCTATTAGGATGTTCCTCTGCTAGCATGAAATTTTATGGTAAATTAGAACCAATAGGTACACTATATTCATATCTACAAGGTGGTTGTCCTTTAGTTGTTGGAAATTTATGGGATGTGACCGATAAGGATATTGATAAATTCAGTTTGAAAATGTTAGAAAAGATAAACTTCATCGAACTTACTGATTCAGAGTCAAATCATGAGGGAATCACAACCATTACTTCTGCTGTTTCAGAATCCAGAGATGTATGTCATTTGAGATACTTGAATGGAGCTGCCCCTGTCGTATACGGACTACCTTTAGCATTTATATAATTCATTTTAATTAATTTTACAGCATAATATAATTCTTACAATATTCTTAACATATATTTTCAGAATATAAACATTACGTATTTATAGATAAGGTCAATTAGCTTAGAATTTTCAGAATAACTTAATGATAAATCTGAGGTAAAATCATTACTATTTGATAAGTAATTTAAATTGACTGAAGTAGTAATTCGGCCATAACCACTTGCATCACTCGACTTATGAATCAATTGGGTTGGTGTCTTTTCAAAATATACAACCATCGTTTCAGAGTTAGGAGATTTGTTTATTTTGTTTGGAGATAGTTGGTCTTGAACAGCTCTTAAACCTTGTAGTATCTCATCTTCAAGTGTAGATTTATAAGTTTTCATAAGATTATTTTTATCTATTTTTATATCATTTACATTAAATATTTTGAATGATGGTGAAGTAACCGATATTGGAAGCCATCTCCTAGATGATTGTAATTGCTGTTGTGCAATTTTTTCAGAATTTAAAATGTACGAATTTTTCCCTTCCTTATTATGATGAACTTGAGCAATAAATTCGAATTTCTCTAACTGTCCATCTTCTTGCTGATTCACTACTTTAAGTTGTATCAATAAATCCTTTGGTAATCTGATTCTTGTAATCATATCACACCTCATTGGAGAACTAAGGATTTTTGCAAACGCATTATTCGATAATTGAAAATTATGAAGACCAGCTTCAAAAAATCTATCTTCTTCCTCGAAATATATTTTTTTACTTTTATCTGACCATTTCTGAAAGTTAGTGATCAATGGAGAGAGTTTAGCCTCTAGTTTATCACTTTTTAAATTTTGAATTCTTTTTGTTGATGCATTACCAATTAACAACTTAGAGAGTGGATTTCCGGCTCTACTCATGAATATTACTTAAATTAAATATCCCAATATCCCACAAATGAATAGATTCATACTCATCAATACCTTGATTCACCTTTTTTTATATTAAATCAGCTTGGTATTTCATCGAATTCTTTTATTTCTAGCAGTTTTTTTTTTCATGTTGAGCCATCTCGCATACTTAAGCTCTTCGTGTGCCTTCACTATACAAATTTAATAATATTCAACTACAAATGACAGTAAATAGAGTACATAAATAGCCATCATAAAATATTATAATAAAACCAAATTGAAGAATATATTACTTATACAGATATTTAAAAAAAAAACTATTAATTTTTAAACTTTAATACTCTCTGAGAATTAAGAATAAATAGATTGATTTAATTTAATTGGAGCTCCGACATTTGTTAAATGTTCATTATTATTATTAGTGCTGCCTTTGGTGCCATTATTGGAAGTGTTAACATCAGTTGCAAGATTTTCTTGAATATTGCCCTGGCCCATGGTTAAAGTTCTATTATTTGATAAACTGTCTTTTCTTGATATCCAATTGTTCAATGGGTTAAAAGAAGAATTTTTCTTCTCTTTAACATGTTCATGAACTCTTGATGTTTCTGACAAACTACCGGTACTATCATTATATTTAGTATTAGAAAAGGGTTCCCCTTCCACATCTGTTGGTCCTATACCGTGTCCTGTTGAATTACTTTTGGTCATGCTTAGAGAAACTGAACCAGAGGGGGCTGATACTGGCATTCTTGGAGTTACTTGTTTTGCTGAGACATTAGTTGGCTTAGCAATATATTCTTGTTCCTCAATAGTTTCATCTAAATTTAAATTTGGACTCCCTGAGCTAAATCCTTTAATTGGAATACCAAAATAATCCATATGATGATTGGAATCTGATCCAGAGCTTTTTGGAGAATTCATTGGAAATGGACCAGCATGTGATAAGGAACTCTTTCTCATCGTTGGCTCACCAGGTGAAGCTAAATAAGATGTTCCAGTATTACTCATTCTTCTATCTCCCATTATAATTAAGTTGCCTTTATCATCAATTGCAGGTGTGTTTGCTTTTGCATTATAAAAGTGATTCATATCTAAACTAGTATTAGCTACTAAAGAAATTTTGGTTGGCTTTCCTTTGCTAATTTTGTCCTGATGAGACGTAACTTTTTTTAGATTTAATTTATTTTCATGTTTTAAAGAATTTATTTGATCTCTTTGAGATACACGTTCTTCAATAAAAGCTTTCCTTTTTTCAGTATTAGTATAGGCAGTTAAGTACTTTAGTTCTTGAACCCATTTTTTGAATTGTTTCAACTCTTCAGTTGTTGGATTTTCTAAAGGAATAGAGAATGTCCAATTAATGGTTGTTTGTTCAGACTTCTTTTCAATACTAGCTAAATAAGCTTTGGCTTCTTTACTTGGGGAAACAGAATTTGGACCAGTTGTAATTACAGTGGCCCTTGGTTTACTATTGTGACTACCTTTCAAAAAGTTACCAATCTTCTTACCTTTTGAGCTCTGCTTTGAGTGAGGCAAACTTGAAGGACTTGAAGGAGTCGATTTAGCAGTTGATTTCAATGGATTTTCTTCAGTAGTTGTTTTTGGCATACCAGAATTAGCGAAAGATGAAGTTTCGTTATAACTATACATAGGCTTTCCTACTAAAATAAAGTGAGTATCAGAAGCCTCAATCAATGCACAATCATTTAAATTAATACTTAAACTAGGAATTAAGTATGATCTAGAAGATAACGGAGAAGGATGTGTGGTGTCATCAATTGAAGACTTAAAGAAATTACTATTTTTGAATTCATGAAGATAATTAGATGTTAGGACATAATAATGATTTTCTTGTCCTGAAATCAACTTTGAAGACTTATTCAGATATCCAGCTCTAATACACTTGGCCAAAGCTGACTTCATTTCAGGATAGACAATGTCAGTGATTTTTCTTGGAATTGGAATAGAGTCATATGATTTCCAATTCATCAAAGCAGTAGGATGGTGTGCAACAAAATGGTCCCATTCAACTGCTGGTGGTTTTGTTGAAATCCCGTTATGCAATTCATGACATAAATTCTTAATAATGAGTCTCGCTTCAGAATCAATCAAAGCAGAATAATGTTGCAATGAAGATTGGATCCTTGAAAAGACTATCTTTTCTAACTGCATACCAGTTGATTGCAAGTTAATAAAAGCTTCTTTCAAATAGTTTTCTTCAACTAACTGTCTTTTTAATTGTAATTCTAATTGTAATTTTAATAAATATGGATCATATTTTGGCTTTGACATTAATATTGGATTTGATTCATCAACTTCATTGTTTAAAAGTTTGATTGAGCCTAAAAATTTGTTTAGAATTTTGTTAGTTTGTTCAACATGTTGCTTTAAATTTGTTTTAAAATCACCAGTTAAAGTTTTAATTTCCTTTATTTTGATAGTTAAGTCCTTACGTAATTCTTCTAATTTTGGGATTAAATTGTGAAGAATATCTTTTGAAACTTTGAACTGTTGACTAGATAAAGCCATATGGTATTTTTTTAGAATAACCTGAACGTCTTGAACTGAACCTGAACCAAACTTCATAAAGCCTGAAGCAGCGGAAGTAAAATCATGGACTGGTTGTGACCCATCAGCCTCAACAATGTCATTTGGAATTGTGACTGGTGCTGGTTGAGATTCATTCTTTTTAGCCGCAATTGTTGATGGTTGAGGAATTTTTGTTGGAATGCTTGAAATTAAAGGATCAAAAATTTTATTTGAACCATCTTCCAAATCAGTTAAAATAGGAAACTTTATAGCAGCTTTTAAGTTAGAATTAATTCTAGCGAATTGCTCTTGAGCATAAGCTACTTCTTTCAAATAAGCAATCAAAGGTTTTAATATTTTTTTCCATTTATGAAATCTATCAATTAATAAGTCAGTTGGAAATTCATTTACATATTTAACTTGTACTGTGTCATTACTTTCAATTGATGGATCATTAATAGTTGAATTATTTACAATATATGCAGGAATTGGTAAAAAAGAATAATTAGTTGGACTTGAATTACCATTTTCAGATGCCGTTGATGGTCTTCTACTATTATTCTCAACGACATTGTTTTTTTTCTTCGATTCAGATGAACTATTAGATTCAGAAGTTACTGGAACTGCGGTAACTGAATTAATTTCAGAACCACTTGACTGGTGATTACCACTATGCGATGTTTGTAAATTTAGATAATCGTCCATGACAACATAAATTCTTTATGAATGGGAAGTAATTATGTTTGATGAATTTTATTAAGTAGTCTCTATGTATTAAGAAATAGAATAAAATAAACATTAAGAATCTAAAAGAAGTTAGAATTTTAAAGAATTACAACTTTAAACGTGTATATATATAAAGTATTTTTTTATTACCAGAGAATTATGAGTAATTAAAAATATAGGAACTTTTCTAGCACAGTCTGGGACAAGGAAGTTGAATGAAAGCTTTAAAACTGAAAGGCCAAGAAAGAGAGAAAGGAAATTAAGGAAGACATCTTCAAATAAACAAACACACAAGAGAGTAAAAAAGACAGAACTAAATTTTAAATCACAACCTAAACACTATATGCATATGATCTGATCTATTTAGAGGACTTCTCAGGATTGTTATGAACAAAAAAAAAAAGGATATACCAATTAAAACATACACAAAAGAAGTATTATTACAGTAATATTGAATAGTTAATTGCCACAACCAATTTGCAAACAACCTAACGGGGATAGATGACATAATTATACCTTACAAGAACCGATCTTTCACAATATAATTCCCCAATAATGTTTATTGCATTAGAAAGAGAACACCAAAAAGTTAGGCTAAGTGTAGATCCAGTTTTGCGGCCCTCTTAAATCCCCGCAGGCCGCGTTTTTCTCGAGAGCCATTCTCCACGTCTGTCTATTTTGACCAATCAGCTTGGAAGAACAATTTACGTAAATGGAAAATTAATGTGGGGGAGGAGAATACAAGTAATACGAATAATGCAGATAGTATGTGCAATTATGTGTGTGGCTGAACAGGGAGGTTTGAGAATTGAACATTTAGTGCATTTCAGCTAAAGTGGCCAATCAAGATTCTTATAATTATTAAATACTCTATTCCGAACATGGAATGTATATATTAAATCAAATTAATACTCTTTGAAGTAATTTTTCACTGTTTTACTGATTTACTGGCCATGTTGGTACAGAATGTGTGTAGTTTTGTGATTGAGAGAGAGAGAGAGACTGAATAAGATAAGGAAAAGTTCATTTCCCTTTTTCAATTTTTGAAAGCACACACAATGATTATGAACAAGAAATTGATTTATTTGGTGTGATATAAATCGTCTTTTTTTGATTTAATTTATTCACGTTATTTCTTAGAAATATTGAATTTATTGTTAATTTTGTATAAAATTAAAGTTCATTAAAATGGTGATTTTTGTCTTTTGTCTTTTTTTTTAGAAAAAAAAAACATAGCTTAATACACCACATCTATGTATATAATTGTAGATGTTGTCTATCCGAGTAAATATAAATAAATATACACGTATTTATTCACTACTGTAAAATGATACGTTGCTTGAAAAATGAAATGAATAGGAAGAAAAGAAAAATAAATAAATAAATAGTCTTAATTCTTCTTTTCATTCTTTTCATTTGCGTCTTTTGCATCAACAGTAGCTAATATAACAGCAGCTCTTTTCAATTGAATAACATTTGTAATTTGCTTAAAAATGAAACCTGGTAGACAAATTATTGCTAACCATTTACCTAAAGTGTGATACTTATCAAAAGCGAAGAAGTATACAGCACCATAAAACATTTCGTTAAATGCACATACAGTAAATAAAACATCTCTTCTTGTATAATACAAATGTAATAATCTAGATGATTCTTTACCAACATTTTTATGTGAATTACCACCATCGATTAAAGTTGCATACATGTGCATATAATGACTTGATAAATCAAGTGATAATAATATTTGGAAAATTAGACACCAACGTGGGTATAAAACACATAGGAAACAGATTAAACTAGAAGTAGTAGATCTATCTGTAACCATATCTAAAACGGCACCAACTTTACTACATTGATCATATTTACGAGCCATAGTACCATCTAAAGCATCTAATAAACATGAAACAGTGTAAATTGAAGCTGTACATGTTGGGTGATTTGGCATAGCCAAGAATGATAAAACAGCAGTAATTACACGACTGTAACCAATTTGATTTGGAATATACCAAAAAACATCTTTGACGGTAACAGGTTTAAGAGTTTTATTATTCGAACTCATAATAAATTATTTATTGTCTTACTTTAACTTGAGATCAGTTTAATTGTTAATTACAACAAAAAAGGCGAAATATTAACAATAAATACAGAACTTCAACGTTTATAAAGGATATCAATTTTAACTTTCAATAATTGTTTCTTCTTGAAAATAAAACTGCTGATGCGAAAGCTGAACTTCGAGTACTTAGACTATTTGTAAAAAAAGCTTATGGAGTTCAACAAAAGAAATATGTGTATTTCTAAAATGCACAAACCAGGAATGATTTCCAAATAAACGTTAAAATATAATCACATATCAAAACGTACAACTACTACTTCTTCCTTTCGCTATCTGTATAGTAATTAATTAATTATTAATTGAAATTTCGAGTTGGCTTTCCATTAAAAACTTCAAAAAACGCGAAGTCTTAAAGAATGTGAAAGGGAGGGTAAGTCCCAGGTTATTAGCCTTTGCTTTGAGTATACAATATTGGTAATGACAATTATCATAATGGTATTTGTTATAATGGTTGGAATATTGAAGTTTATTGATATTTAGTTTTGTGATTTTGAAATTTTTTTATCAATTTTCAGTTAATATAGTTATGAAATATTCATAAGCCCATAAATTGATTGCCGTGTTTGGAACTGTTTTGATTAATCCGATGGTCATACCATTGAACAGAGATCTCACACCCTCTTGTTTAATTATCAACATGGCAATTTTGATAAAATTATGACCTTTGTATGATTGATAAATATGCGTATGTTCAGTTAATTTTGATATTTGAATAGAATCCCGAAGCTGAATCCTTCTTTTTATAGTATCGAACGGGAATACAAGAACTTTTGATATAATACCACTTATGGATCCCGTACTAAAACTTAAAAAATGATACCATTTAATATAAATATCATCATTTAAAGTTTCATCAGTTATTGATAATTGAGCTTCTCTTGATTTGATTGATTTTTCACAGTAAATTTTTAGTGATTCATAAGTACCAAACATAATTCCAGTTGATAGTGCTACTGTAAACATAGTTGGTGTTAACCCATGGAAAAATCCCTTAATACCTTCTGAAATATAAATATTATTGATCGATTCCGACATACGAAATAAAGTTTTACCTTTATTTACAGCAAATCTTGTTCTTAATACATCAAAAGGATATGAAAAAAATGAACTTGATAATCCTGTAATACCACCAACAACAAGACTGTGAATCTGAGGATTTAATTTTAGATTCATTAATATATTATTATAGTATGAATATGCACCAAATTGAACAGCCCCATAAACAACATACATCAATGATCCAGGAACATTCCCTTTCCAGAAACCAAGTATTCCTTCACGCTTTGATAATTCCTTAACCATTCTAAATAACGAAGTTCTGGTTCCCCTTGCTCCATCTGTAAATGTGACCTGTTGTCTGATCTTTAGTGTATCAATGGGAGCAGTAACACTTCTTGCTATCAAACCTGATATAGCACCTGAAAAAAGACTCTTGCTAACAGGCACGTCTTCACCTTTACGTAAATGATCTTTCTCTCCCCCCATTCAATAACTTTCAATAATCCCCACTTGTCTTTTTTAAATAGACTAATTAAATAAACTTAATAGAATACACTGCCGTGTTTCATCAGAGGGATATCTTCAATTGAAGAAGCTTTGATTTGTCAAATTAGTCATTTGAATCTTCCATTTTCATATATTTCAGAAGTTCTTGCGATGACTTCAAGAGTGAAAAAACCAGCAATTTCTGAAAAACACTGTTTAATATTGAAGCTACTGACATAAAGAAGAGACAGAAGATATACTGCTTCTCTTATATATGAATAAACTGATGTGCTATTATATAGGGTTTGTGAGGTTAACTTATAATATACTTACTTCAAGTTTTCAAGAAAGAGTTCGAAAGACTTTTTTTTTATATTGATATTTATAATAATATATGTCTACATCAGAAAAGTACTAAACGGTGTACTGAATCATAACAAAATTTAAAAAAGGTTTTTGATTATAAAATATATTTGGCATTCATTTTTCATGTTTAAATTACAACTTTAAGCGTTCTAAGTTCTTGATAGTAGCTTCTAAACCTTCAATTTCAGCAACGGTGTGTTCTAATTTAGTCTTGTTAGATTCCTTAGCTTGTTCGTTAGCTTTACTTTCATAGTCCTTACTATTCATAGTATTTTGAATACTTTGCTTACTCTTGACAGCTCTTTCCAATTTCTTTTGAACCTTGGTGATTTCGGCATCGATATCAACGTGACCTTTAACTAAAAGATGAACACTAACTTCTGGGTTAACAGATTTTAAGACACAACCTTCTGGAATATCAGATTCGTTTTTAACTACATCGACTTCATCAATAGCTTTAATTAAAGAAACAATAGATTCTTTTTGAGATAAAGCAGTTTGGAAAGATTCTTCTTGGTTAGATTCAACATAAACTTTACCATTCTTTAAAATGTTATATTCAGCTAATAATGAACGAGCTTCTTTTGTGATAGATAATACTAATTCATATGCAGCAGCAGATTTAGCATCATCGTATTCGACTTGGTATACTGGGTAAGCAGCTTTAACAATAGTTTCAGACTTTTCAGTAGAACGTTTTGGAATACGTTGCCACATTTCTTCAGAAATGAAAGGCATAAATGGATGAATTAATCTCAAAGCGTTGTCTAATAAAATGTATAAAGTATCCTTAGCAGATTTTTGTTCAACTTCTGAACCTTCTTGGATTAAGTATTTAGAGTTTTCAATATAGACATCACAAACTAAGTACCAGAATTCATAAATAGCACTAGTAGATGTTAAGAAGTCACGTTTCTCTAAAGCATCATTGACAGTTTTTGAAGTTTCAGTTAATTTATTTAAAATCCATTTCTCAACTAGGGATTCATTACCAGATAAGCTTTCCTTAGCTGGTGGTTGGTAATCGTCACCTAATCTCAATAAAGCAAATTTAGTAGCTTGGTAAATCTTGTTACAGAACTTTCTGTAACCTTCAACACGTAAAATATCCAAGTTAATGTCACGACCACCTGTAGTATAAGCACATAAAGCGAATCTCATGGCATCAGTACCACATTGTGGGATACCGTTTGGATAAGATTCCTTTTGACCAATTTTAGCTTTTTCAACTTCTCTTGGATCTAAGTTACCTAACAATAATTTTGCATGTAAGTCATCTAATTTGATACCAGAAATAACATCTAGTGGATCAACAACATTACCTAATGATTTAGACATTTTACGACCTTGAGCGTCACGGACTAAAGAATGGCAGAATACTTCATTAAATGGAATAGAACCAGTTAATTTTATACCTAATAAAATCATTCTACTAACCCAGAAAAATAGAATATCCCAACCAGTTTCTAACATAGAGAATGGGTAGAAGTTTTCTAAATCAGTGGTTTTTTTTGGCCAACCTAAAGTGGAGAATGGCCATAGACCAGAAGAGAACCATGTGTCTAAAACATCTTCATCTTGTTCCAAAGTGAAAACAGCATCTGGAAATTTAGCCTTAGCCTTTTCTTGAGCTTCTTCAAGAGATCTACCAGCAACCCAGAAGTTACCATCAATACGATCATTTTCTTGACCTTCAATGTTAACAAAGTAAACTGGACAACGGTGACCCCACCATAATTGTCTTGAAATACACCAATCTTGAATATTCTCTAACCAATGGAAATATTCAGCTTCAGAAGATTTTGGAGTAATTTTAATTTCACCATTTCTGACGGCACTAATAGCGTCTTTAGCCATGTCACCTTGAGCAACCCACCATTGTGGTTTCAATAATGGTTCAATAATATCACCGGATCTAGAACATGTTGGGATAGTCATTTCATTGTCTTCTTGACCAACGTATAAATCTAATTCTTTTAATTTTTCAATAACAACTTTTCTAGCATCAAATCTCTTCATACCCTTCCATTCTGGACCACAGGTATCATTTAATAAACCATCATCAGTAAAAATATTAATGAATTCTAAATTGTGACGTTTACCAGTGTTGTAATCGTTTTGATCATGAGCTGGAGTAATTTTAACAGCACCAGTACCGAATTCCATTTCAACAGCTTCATTATCACAAACAATTGGAATTTGTCTCTGTAAAAATGGATGTTGAACAAATTTTCCATGTAGATGAGTGTAACGTTTATCATCTGGATGGACGGCAACAGCAGTATCACCAAATAAGGTTTCTGGTCTAGTTGTAGCAACAACAATTTTTTCATCAGAACCAACAACTTTATAGGCGTAAGAAGTCAAAACACCAAATTCAACTTTTTCATCATAGTTTGGAACTGATAGTAAGGTTCTGCCTTTAACATCTTTATTTTCAACTTCTAAATTAGAAATAGCGGTGTTTAATTTAACAGACCAATTAACTAATCTGTTAGCACGGTAAATTGTACCATCATCATGTAATCTAACGAAAGCTTCAACGACGGCATCAGATAATTTTGGATCTAAAGTGAAAGCTTCACGACTCCAATCATAAGAAGCACCTAAATTTTTAATTTGATTCTTAATTTTGTTATGGTATTCATCTTTCCATTCCCAAACTTTTTCAACAAAAGCTTCTCTACCATAATCATGTCTAGTTTTCTTTTCTTTTGCCCACATTTGTTTTTCGACAACAGATTGTGTAGCAATACCAGCATGATCAAAACCTGGTAAGAATAAAACAGTTTTGCCTTTCATTCTATTATATCTAATTAAAGAATCTTGAATAGCGATAGTTAAAGCATGTCCAATATGTAGAGCACCAGTAACATTTGGTGGTGGAGCTGGAATACAGAATAAACCTTCTGGTTTAACTTTACCATCTTCAGTAAATTCTGGTTCAAAGAAACCAGATTTAACCCACCAATCATACCAAGAACTTTCAACATTTGATGGATTGTAAGCTTTTAGTGATGGATCATCTAATGAAACTAAAATTTTTTTTTCACCAGATTTTGTGTTATCAACAAATTCTGGAATTGGTTCAACTTCTTTTTTGACAACTTTCTTCTTATTGTTATTATTTGTTGCTGGAGTACTATTTTTTTTAGCTTGCTTTAATGCAAATTTCAATAATTTTTCAGCTTTCTTTTTTTCCTTTTCAATTTCTTTTATAGTTTTTGGTGTACCATCTTCTTTCAAAGGATTGATGATAATTTCACCAGTAGTTGGATCAACAGGAGGCAAATTACTCAATTCACTCATTTCAAAAAATCTTTTATTAATAACGATTGGATTATATTGATTTCTTACAAAAGATGTTTTTGGTGATGAAATTAATAGCGATGTTGGTCTTGTTGAAATAAATTTTAAACAATTAAACATCAAACATATATACAATATGTAAAATAAAAAGCAAAAGAATATAAAAGAGGAATTTTAATTATTTATTTATAATATCATTCAGATTTCCAAACTTGAAATGAATTAATCAATACCAATACGCACTAAACCAGTAATGAATATGTAAGTTCCAATCCAAATCACTAGGAAGAAAGAGAGATGGAAACCAAATTATGTATGAATCACAATCAGTATTACTACGTTACCAGCCAGCTACTGGAAGTGAGAACTGAATTGAGCTGAACTGAACTGAACTGAACTGTATCTCTTCCTCTCTCTCACAAGACCTCATCGCCCATTAACAAGTTTCTTGCATCTTCAATCTTTCGAACTGGCAAAATTTCAACGAGAAAAAGAAACAACAAGCAAAAACTAGGGTTACGTGAATAGTGATAATAATGGGTGTGTTGTCAAGGTCTATAACCACACCTATGGTTTGGGAATAGGGGTATTGGGTCAGTAGGGTTTGTTTAAAAATTTTCAAAAATGAAAAATTCAAAATTTAAAACCTTTTTGATTCTGAAGCATCTCATCTCATCTCATCTCTTGTGTTTGAATGTACTTGTTATTGAGTTTAAATATATATATATATATATATATATATTTATATAGTATTGTATTGCATTGTATCGTGTGTCTGCTCATCGACTGATAGAGTGAGAAGGATAAACGATAACTATGTCACGTATCATTGTTAAAGGTTTGCCTGTTTATTTAACAGATGATAAATTGAAAGAACATTTTGTTAAAAAATTGAATAATGATAATTTAATTACTGATATTAAAATTCTGAAAGATAGAAATGGTCAGAGTAGAAGGTTTGCATTTATTGGCTATCGTAATGAAAAAGATGCTTTTGACGCTGTTGAGTACTTCAATGGTTCTTATATAGACACTGCGAAGATTGAAGTTTCTATGGCAAAGAGTTTTGCTGATCCAAGAGTTCCACTGTCAATGAAAGAGAAGAAGAGGGAAGCTTTAAAAAGGTTAAGAGAAAGAGAGGAAAAATTACTAGAGGTAAATAAAGTCAAAAAACAAAAAAATGAAAGAATGACTATCGATAAAGAAATTGAAAAAGATAAACAATTAAAAGAATTTATTGAAACAATGAACCAATCATCGAAAGGTAGTTCATATGATCCATTGACTAGTATAATAAATGAAAAGAATAGCAATGAATCTTTTAATGATAATCAATTCCAAAATCATGATGATGTTGATGATAATAACGAGGAGGTAAGCGGTAGTAATCCTTTATTAGCACACGCATTGGCATTAAAGGATGAAGAAAGTGATGATGAATATGAAGATTTTAATAAAAAACCTCAAGAAAATAATGATGAACGTGATAATGTTCAAGAAAAAATGATGTCGTTAGATGATTTTAATGATAATACTGAAACCATTGCTGATCAAGACGAAAACACAACCTCTAATACAAATGAATTTGCACAAGATGAAAAAGTATCGGATCTTGACTGGTTTAAACAGCGTCGTGTTAGAATTAGGGAAGGTGAAAACGAACCTGTGAACAAACTTGGTGAATCTAATAACAACGAAGGATCGAAAGAAACTGAAAATATTGAGGATAATCAAGAACAAGAAGCAGCTGAAATAACTGAAACTGCAATGTCTGAAGAAGAAGAAGCTATAGCGAAGATTACCGAAACTGGTCGTCTTTTCTTGCGTAATATATTATATACATCTACTGAACAAGATTTTAGGGAATTATTTCAACCATTTGGTGAATTGTCAGAAGTTCATGTTGCCCTAGATACAAGAACAGGAAAATCAAAAGGGTTTGCTTATGTATTATTTAACGATGCAAATAACGCTGTTCAAGCTTATATTGAATTAGATAAGACCATTTTCCAAGGTAGATTGTTACATATATTACCTGCTGAATCTAAAAAATCTCATCGTCTAGATGAATTTGATTTAAAAAACATGCCATTAAAGAAACAAAAAGAGTTAAAAAGAAAGGATCAAGCCTCTAAACAGACATTTTCATGGAATTCATTATATATGAATCAAGATGCTGTTTTAGCTAGTGTTGCGTCCAAATTAGGTATTGAAAAATCAAAATTGATTGATCCAGAAAATTCTAATTCAGCCGTTAAGCAAGCATTGGCTGAAGCACATGTTATTGGTGATGTCAGAAAATTTTTTGAAATGAAAGGTGTAGATATAACTAAATTTCAAAAATTAAGATCCACTGGTGGTAGAGATGATAGAGTGATTCTAGTAAAGAATTTTCCATTTGGTACAACAGTTGAAGAATTAGGTGACTTATTTCTTCCATTTGGTAGGTTGGATAGATTCTTAATGCCACCTGCTGGAACTATCGCTATCGTACAATACAGAGATGTTACTGCCGCAAGATCTGCATTCACTAGTTTAGCATATAAAAGATTCAAAGATGGTATTTTGTATTTAGAAAAAGGTCCAACAGATTGTTTCACAAGAGATGCCAAAAAGGATGAAACATTATTACCTTCAGATGCTATTCCTGTTGAGGAGGCCAAAGAAATCAAACAATCCGTGAATGATATTATGGAAAGCAAACAAAACACTGCATCTGAAACTACTGACGATACCTCTGATGATATAATTGATGGACCAACAGTTTCAATTTTCATTAAAAATCTAAATTTCACTACCACCAATCAAGAATTAACTCAAAGATTTAAACAATTTAGTGGATTTGTTGTTGCTCAAGTTAAAACAAAACCTGACCCAAAGAAACAAGGTAACACTTTATCAATGGGTTTTGGTTTTGCTGAATATAGAACAAAGGAGCAAGCATTAGCAGTAATATCAGCACTTGATAATTCAGTTATTGACGGACACAAAATACAATTGAAATTATCACACAGACAAGGAAATACTGCCAAAGTATCTGATAGACGTAAGAATAAGCAAAGCGGTAAAATTATTGTTAAGAATTTACCATTTGAAGCTACAAGAAAAGATGTATTTGAATTATTTAGTTCTTTCGGTCAATTAAAATCAGTCAGAGTACCAAAGAAATTTGACAAATCAGCTAGAGGTTTTGCGTTCATTGAATTTTTATTACCAAAGGAAGCTGAAAATGCAATGGATCAATTACAAGGTGTTCATTTATTAGGACGTAGATTGGTTATGCAATATGCTGAACAAGAAGCCACTGATGCTGAAGAAGAAATATCAAGAATGGCCAAGAAGGTAAGAAAACAAATGGCTACAAGAGAATTTGGTGCTTTGAGAGGTGCCGGTGGTAGAAAAAAGTTGGATATGGAGGATGATGAGGATGGGTTAAATAATATGTAAATGATTTATTGAATGAATCGACTTTGAATTATATATTGTTGTATATACCGGTCAAAACATCTAGATACTGCATTATAGTTGATAATAACTAAAAAAAATTTAATTAAGTATTGATTTATTATCTATAAAATTGTTCATTTATAACTAGTTTGTAGTATCAAATATTTTGTATGCTCTTTGAAATTTACTAGCTTCTTCTATTTCCTGTTCCTTTGTTTGCTTGCAGATTGGAGAATCCCATTTAATTCGTTTAGGTAACTTCAATAAAAATGCTAAAACTCTTCTGCCAAACTGAAGATCAATGCGATCATCCACATTGAAAGATGCCAAATATATGGTCGGTTGAGATTCTGAGGTTTCATACACTGTAAACTGTATATAGTTTTTATTTGAATCTTCTTTCAGTTCCATATACTTGGAATCGTTCAATTTGAATTGGTTAAAATCGAACTTTGTATTCCTTGTATATTTTTCATTATTGAAATGTATTTGTCTATCAAGAGCCATTTGAAATTTCATAATTAGATATTTCGGTATTGGGATAATTTGTTTATGGAAATGAACTGAGTTCAATGAATGAATTTCAAAAACGACAGTTGACATGTCGAATTTTTGATAATTCATTTTAACTAAACTATTTTCATATTGGAATATTTCATCTGTTAATGCTTTCAAGCTTGAAGTATCCTGTCCGTTATTCAATTTAGGAAGATGTTCAATAGGAACAATTAAACAATGCCCTGAAAAATCCATATCACCTTTAGCAACTGACAAAGGACCCTTTGCAGTAGTTATATAAGATAAGCTGTTAATCGAGATAAACATATGATCTTCGATATTTGGATTTGTGAAACAGAAATGACATAAGTTAGGTAAAATTGTTTTAGGCTTTTTATTTTGACCTTTGTTTTCATCAAAATCCCAGTTATCATTTGAGTTTGATTCACTAGCATACCTACTTTTTCTTTTGTTTTTAAAACCACCAGTAAAAGGGTTTTCGATCATATTTTCTGGTACTTCTAATTCAATATCATCTTCATTAATCTCGATATTAAACGCATAAGCCCATTTTTCTTTACTATCAAATGAAGCTATATTGAGAAACCTTGTCACTCTACTAGTATCAGACCATTGAAAAGGATTGAACTCAAAATATTTATCTGATGATGCATATGAAAAATGGTATCTAGGTTGCAGTAGTTTTATTAAAGTGTCGACAGTTTCATTACCTGTTGATAAATTTTCATGTTTAGAAATTGTGAGCGGCCATTCATTTGTAATTAATATATCGACATGTGTTGTGATAGGATTGAATCTTTCAAGTATTTCAGTTTTCTTTCTTTCTATTTCATCTGCATTCAAAGTCAAATAAGCAATTGTTATCCCATTGTGCAATTGATATAAACCAAAATTTTGTAGTGCTGTAATGTCTTTTTTCAGTTCAGAAGATGGTTCAGAAGATAATGAATTATTACTTAAATAGTATAAACTTGGTAAACCAGAGTTATCCAATTCGTTCAATTTGTTTTCAATATCACCTAATAACAGAATAGTATCAAAAGGACCAGGTTTTATATTTAACTTCTTGATCTTGCTGCTAATATCTTCGAAAGACTCCGGTGAAGAATGAGCAATTAATATCTTACAGCGGGCCATCTTTTAAAGTATGATAAGAATATGACTTTCTAATGACTATATAGCAATGCTTAGTCAATGATCACACGCATATATATATAGAGATAAAGTTCCAAATGTATAGCTTTTAACTCAACTCATCTTATCACTTTATATCTTTTTATTTCCATTAAATTTTCATTTTCATAGTGAAAAAAGATTCTTTGCGATGAGCACAGATGAAGATACAATATCTCTTGGATATAATGTGAATATTTCTTGTATATCTAATTAAATAATGTACATATAAATTAAACAGGATGACTGATCTGGTTGTTATTGTTATGAAATATAACATATTTTATTACAATATAAAGTGTCTTTCATTTTTATTTTCATTATGGTAAACTGTATCCTAACCGTTAAATATGTGTGTATTTTTATAACGTATTTCTGTGAAGCAGCAGAAGTGGGTTGTTACGGATTAATTCCCTAAGAATACTGGTAGTTAAAAGGCATTAATAAAATGTAGAAAAAGGATCTGAATTTTCAGATCCCCTATATAGAACTCCACTGGATCCTTGTTTACCTTTTCTGTGTCTAAATGTAAACCCTACTAATTTCGAATCTACGGCAGAATCATCTACTAAAGCAGATAATTTATTTTGTCTCTTAAATACGTCAGCATATTTAGCCATGTCAGCTTCATTTGTGAAATCATCAAAATAGCCAGCATCTGTTTCGCTATCTAACTGAGGAGTAAATGGCGGTGTCATTTGTCTTAATGTGTTGAACTCAATTTCAGCAAAATAGGACATTCTTTTTACATGTTCAAATGATCTTAGTCTACTTATTGGATCAGCAATTAATCTAGTTATTAAATCCCATGTTCTATCAGAAAAGGCAGGTCTGCCATTTTCTAAACGTGGTCTTCTTAACGTTTTCTTCCAATGTCTTAAATTTTCATATGTTTCATTTGTAGATGTACCACTGAATGGTGTGTACCCAACTAAACTTTCAAAAAGCATACAACCTAATGACCAATAATCAACTGTAAAGTCATATTTTTTACCTTCTAAAACTTCTAATGCCATATAATCAGGAGAACCAACCATTGAATTAGCATAATTAACTTCTGATTCTCTTAAAGTTGTGTACATCTTTCTTCTATCTTCAATTGATTTTTCTGTAAAAACAGGGAATTCTAAATTTTTTACTTCCTCTAATCTTATTTTCATACTTTCAATTCTTTCATTTGATACAGTACCTGCTGCAAGACCAAAATCTGTTAATTTAATGTGACCTTTTGCATCAATTAAGAAATTTTCAGGTTTTAAATCTCTATGCGTATAACCTAAATCATGTAAAGCGTTTACTGCACAGAACATCTCACTAATGTAAAATCTTGCATGTGCACTTTTCAGATATCTTGTATTAATCAATAATGTACGGAAATCACCACCTGGAACAAATTCCATCGCTAAATATAGACTTTCCGTATCTTGGAAAGCATATAATAACTTAACTAACCATTCAGATCTTGTTGTAGTTAAAATATCTCTCTCTGTTAATACATGATTTGTTTCATTTAATTTAAATAATAATTTCTTATTTAATACTTTTAATGCACAAACTTCTTTTGTATCTCTTTTTCTTGCTAGGTAAACTTGTCCATAGCCACCTTGACCAACTTGTGTAATTATGTCAAAATCTTTATTCTTTGGTTTTAATCGTCTTTTTCTTAAAATTTCCCCCTCTTTCTGTAGATATGAATTCCATTCATTATTTACAGCTTCATTTGTAACATTTGGTGAAGATTTCTGCTGTCCTAGGTATTCGATAACTTTTTTTGTACGCTGTCTTCTACTAATAACATAATCAAACATATCACAGTAATAATCTAGGAAATACATTTGGCAAACACTTACCAATCTTTGAGTCTTATTGGAAGCAGCTTTTTCAAAAAACCCATTTGGTAATTTTTTTGGAGAATTAGTAATATCTATTTCATCTCTAGTTGATTCATCAATATCCATATTTGAATTATCTTCATCAAAAAAAATTGTAGATTTTGCAGGAGAAGGAGATGGACTTCCTTGATAACCGTTTTCTTTATATCTCAATGGTGTAGATGGTGCAAGATCGGGTTTTCTACCTGTTCTTAAATTACCACCTGTTGTAGCATCAAAACTTAAATTACTCATATCACCAGCTAAGGCATCTAGATCTTTGTCAAATCTGGATAACATACTAGTCCTAAAATCTACCAAAAATAACAGCTAAAAATTGACAGGTTCTGATTCTCTTCACCCCAATTAGTATAACCTTTGATATAAATAGACTTCCTTGCCACCTATCACCTATACATTCAAACAAATATGTTCAATCTTTAGTATTAATCAACTTTATCCAGTTGGCTCGATGGCTTTCAATTTTCTCCTTATTGTGTTTGTTTATGCTCTTACCGTATTAGGCAAGACACCGCATCTTTGAAGGAGGGTAACTTGCTGTTAATAGTGAAGCAGACAAGAATCTATACACTAAAATAGTGATAAATGTATGTAAACTAGATACCATCATGTATGTAATTAAGTCTTATATGGTCTATCTATTAATTTACAAATGAATATATATTAATTTCCCGGTCATTGACTGTCTTTCAGGTGTTTTTCAAACCAACTATCTTTATTCGGTTGTTGAAGTTTAGTCTCTGATGGAACTTTGTTATCTGAAGTTATTACTGGATTTGAATCTAATGATAGCAGATATTCATTTGTTGTTAAATTAGCACGTTCAACTCTTGCTTTCATTTTTTTTGTCATTTTGGCAGAGTTATTTGATTTTTTCGTTATACCACTATTAGTACCAGTTACTTTTCCTAATGATGAATTAATCATACCTAATCCAACTTCTTCGCCGAATCCATCCAATGCTGTTTGTTCTTGTTTACCAAATTCCATCCTATTTTGTAATTGTCTCATATGAGATAATTGAAATTGCTCTTTGTACTTTCTAAATTTTCTACCTGCCCTTTTCTTCTTTTTATTATCTTCAGGAATTGGTAAAGGTTTTACATTTGTAATATTTGGAGTTTCTTGTAATTTTCTAATATTATCAATAACTTCATCTCTCCATTTTAAACCAAATGAATTATCTTTAGAATTTGAATTTTTTTGACTTACATCAACTCTTGAAGCTAATGATACTTTAGCACAAACCATTCTAAGCAACTGTTTATGTGCTGTAATCGGCTGATTTTGTATTATTTCAGAATTATATATATAACCTTCTTGTCGTACACCACTCATTGAAGTTTGAGATTCATGAGATAAATATTTGTTTTTACCAATGGATGCTAGATTACAACTTGGAATTTGACTTAATTTCAATAAACTTCCTGCATGAGATACTAATAGTGCAGTTGTTTCTGAACCTAATAACGTGCACAAATTTGGTGCAATTTGTATTATTCTTTCAGATATGTATGCATTTAACTTATTCTTCAAATTATCTAATTGGATGATAAAATTACTTAACCTAAAAATATTTTGTTTAACTTTATTCTCAAAGTGGTAGTTCTTGTTAAATGATGTTCTGTAGGACATAATTAAAACCAACAACTTTTCTTTTGATAAGCCAACTTTATCAGTTAGAATATTTGAAATATGTTTATCATCAATATTATTTTCATTTATTTCCTCTAATGACTTAATTACATTTGAATATTCAACTGCCGATGTTATTAAAGTTTCTAATTCTTTAAATCTATTTTTATAAAGTTGTTTCTCATAATCATGAAATAAAACTATCTCCTCTTGGATATTGTTAATTATATCATTTAAAATTGGCAAAAGATCATTGAAATTATTTGAATCCTTGTTTATAACATTTTCAATATCAGAAATGTTATTAAAAATTTGAGAAGCATTGTCTAAATTCATAATATCTAACTCTCCAATAGTTACATGCCTATGCTTAGATACTAAATTTTCCAAAAACTGTACATCATCATCAACATACTGTGAAGCTAGAGGTACTGCATTTGAACTTGCAACTTCCATAACCTCATCTTTCTCATCATCAATTTCATTATCAATTTCATCTTTAAAATCATCTTCTAAGTCATTGAAAAAATCCTCATCTTTATCAAAATCTGACATCTTTTTTCCAGGAAACAATATCGATACACCTTTAATACCTTCTAGTTATCCCCAATTACCATTCTAATCCCACTTGTAACCACTTGTAACCAATAAATAGCTGCTTCTTAACTAACCAAATGGCTTCTTGAAGGTTAAAACATCGTATTAAATGTCACGCGACCCACATAGTAATAATTTTTCACAAAATTTTGAAAAATTTTTCAAAATGCGATGAGATGAGATTTTTATTTCATTAATAATATAATATATACAATATTGACCACTTGATACAGTATTTATATATATATGTATATATATATATGTTGGTGAACTTTATACGTGTGTTTATTGGGTCACTTATTTCTGGAAAGGAACATCACAAGAAATACAATCAACTTAGTCATGTCTAATATTGTTGGTATTGAGTACAACAGAGTTACAAATACAGCTTCAACCGATTTTCCAGGTTTTTCTCAAGATGATCAACAAGCTTGGGATATTGAAAGGTTTGCAGAATCATTTGATGTTAATATTTCTAGTTTAACTGAAAGAGAAGCTAATTTTGATTTAATAAATATTGATACTTCCATTGCTAATGCTTTTCGTCGTATTATGATTTCCGAAATTCCATCCGTTGCTGCAGAATATGTTTATTTCTTAAATAATACATCTGTTATTCAAGATGAAGTTTTAGCTCACAGAATTGGTTTAGTACCATTAAAAGTTGATCCAGATATGTTAACTTGGATTGATAGCAATTTATCAGAAGAAGAAAAATTTACCGATGAAAATACAATTGTTATGACATTAAATGTTAAATGTACCAGAAATCCAGATGCTCCAAAAGATTGTACTGATCCAAAAATTCTATATAAAAATGCTCATATTTATGCTCGTGATTTAATTTTTGAACCACAAGGTAAACAAATTGAAACTTTTGCTAAGTTTCCAGTAGTACCAACTGATCCTGATATTTTATTAGCAAAATTAAGACCAGGTCAAGAAATTTCATTGAGAGCCCATTGTATTTTAGGTGTAGGTAGTGATCATGCAAAATATTCTCCAGTTTCCACAGCATCATACAGATTATTACCACAAATCAACATTACTGAACCAATTAAAGGTGACTTAGCTAAGAAATTCCAAAAATGTTTCCCAGAAGGTGTTGTTGGTATTAATGAAAAAGATGAAGCCTTTATTGAAGATGCTAGAAGAGATACCGTTTCTAGAGAAGTATTAAGACATGAAGATTTAGCTGATAAAGTTAAATTAGGTAGAGTAAGAGACCATTTCATTTTCAATGTGGAGAGTACTGGTGCTATGAATCCAGAAGAAATTTTCTTCAAATCTGTTAGAATCTTGAGAAACAAAGCAGAATACTTAAAGGGATGCCCAATTACACAAAGTTAATGTCTTGCTTAAACTATTATCCTTAAAAAAACCTTTAACTTACTTTTATCTATAAAAGAAATTTTTGTATCATAGTAGATATATAAATACGTATTATTCAAAACCAAACAAAATGCATTCTATAAAAAAAAATAAAGGATTCAATACTTATATATTTTTACTTAGGTAACAAGCAAATAGACTTCATATATTAAATATTTAAAAAATATGCCACTTGCCAGAATTGAACTAGCGACCTTTGCATTACAAGTGCAACGCTCTACCACTAAGCTAAAGAGGCAAATTTTAATTTCAAAAAAAATTTTGAACACCAGGTGAATATCACATTTGAAAGCGTAAAATCAGCCTACTATTTTAAACATACTGAGAAGCTCTATTAAAGCAACAAGAATAAATAGCGCTCAAGTCACTTAAATTAATTAGATATTCATTATTTAAATTTCATAAATGTATGTACTACTACATACCTAACATAACTGCTTGCAAATTAGCATTTTCTCCTTCAATACGGCTAATATCCTGTTCTAATGCTTTAATAGATAACTCAAATTCATTTGCACTATGTGCCCTTGCTTCATTTCTTTTTGCACGTTCTCTTTCTCTAATATTGATAAATTGATTCTTCAAAAAATCAGATTCTTTCCATGTTTGAATCACTTCTTTTTGTAATCTTTCATATTTAGAACTTAGTTTTTCATTCTTTGTTGTTAATTGATTGAGATCGTTTTTAGACTTGATTAATCTAGAATTTGATTCCTCTAATTTTTCTCTTAGTGAGTCTTCCAATTTACTATACTCAAGATTTTTCTTTAAATGTAAATCCTTCTTTTTCATATATGTTTCCTCTGTTTGTAGTTCTATTTCAGACAATTCTTTTAATTCATTTTCAAGTTTAACGGACATTGTTTCACTTTGCTTTAATGCCATTTTTAAATTATCAAGCTTTGACGAGCTTTTTTCATCATTAGAAGCGTTTTGATTAATTTTAGACTTAATATTATCAATTTCTTGCCTTAAAGTACTTACTTTCTTGCTTATTTCTTTTTTAGATTTCTTTAATTTAATTCTTTCTTCTGCCAAATTTGCATTTGTAGTGAGGACTGAATGTTTCAAGGTTAATAATGGTGATAAAAACTTTCTATGATAGTAAGATGGGAAAGTAAAGTCAATTTTATCAAAATCTTCATTTTCCACATCATTTGGATTTTGATTAGATTGTGGTTTTTGATCATCTGATTGATCTTTAATAGTTCCAGTTCTAACAATGACATCAGCCATCAAGTAATCATCTGTGTGTTCCAATCTATTGATAAATTGAACATCATATGAACATGAAGGCACTAAACCGTTAACGATGACATATTCCTCACCTTCACGTTCTAAAATCAAAGCACAAGATACTTCTGACCAGATTAAACCGTTAACTAAAACAATAAGTTGTCCTTCATGTAAATTTTCAATATGAAAAGTAATTACATGTGAGCCAATATCAACAATACACACTTTATAATTATTTTCACCTCTATTAAATATATTTTCCTTTGTAGATATAATATTTAAATGATCGTAATCATCTGAAGCTGTCAATGCGATCAACGCCATCTCATTAGTTTCTTGTAATTCATTAAATAGACTCTTCTTTTGTAAAGATAACGTTGAATCTTCATTATTGTTTGAAGTTGAATTTATTGGTGAAATGGAAATCGTATTATTAGTTGAAGTAGAAGCAGTATGTGTGATACCATTATTTGAATTAGTTGGAGTTAAGCCATGACGAGATGAAGTCACTTCTTTCAAATACTTTTTCTCTAAATGAGCAGCTCTGAAAGTAACAAACGTTGACCATAATGGAGATATTAAATAATTTTTTCTCC
Organism: Vanderwaltozyma verrucispora; assembly: GCA_030565105.1. Classification (NCBI taxonomy): domain Eukaryota; kingdom Fungi; phylum Ascomycota; class Saccharomycetes; order Saccharomycetales; family Saccharomycetaceae; genus Vanderwaltozyma; species Vanderwaltozyma verrucispora. The sequence goes on from JAJMAX010000016.1 coordinate 45,978, forward strand.
ATTGGAAAAGTTGTCTGATAAAATTTTCTAAATTTGTTGTTTCTGAAAGTTCAGAGGTAATATCTTCAAAATTATCTTCATTTGATTTTGGTAATTCGATATTCAATTGATAGAGTTGATTTTTCCAGATTTTTGGTTCTTCAATTGATCTTAAATTATTGACATCGGTTGTCGTTACAGCTTGTAAATTGTAATTTGTTACATTCGGTTCAAACATTTTAAAGTTTTTCACAATATTTGAGAAAATTGGAGACTTTAAATTTATTTGACTATCATTATTATTTGCATTAGCGTTAATATTAATGTTATTTTCAATATTTTGTGTATGTTTTTGTAAAATTAAATCCTTAATAAATTGTGAAAATATGATATGAAATGATAAATAATATAATAGTAAATCAACGTACTCATTTAAATATTCATTCTTAAACATTATTGGAATAATTGAAATTATATTTAATTTAAGTTCTGATATATTTTTTAAATCATAATCAATATTTAAAAAAGCTGCTGAATTTAAGATTTTAAAATTTGATAATAGAATAGTTGAATTTTTTTTAATAAAATTTATTATCATTAATATTGATATACATGAGATTGAATTGTATAATCTATCAATTGGTTCGTTTATCATTGATGATGCAATTATTGATAACGAAAAAATTTTAACTGGGTTAATAATCTTTAAATTGAAATAATATTTCAAAAGAGTCGAAATAACAACATTAATTATTATTATTGGTACAAAATATTTATTATATTGGTCATTTTTCAAAAAACTATTTGATTTGATTAATGTAAAATTTGTATTTGATGGTTTCTTTGATAAAAATAATCTAATAAATGAATTTGGAATAAAATTTTTGTATTTATTTGCAATAATGAAGAAAAAAGACAATACCAATAATATTATATTATTTACATTTAATAATATTGTGAACAATGCAAATGTATCCAAAAATCTATATGAACTAGCAATCTCCATCATAATGCCATGAAAATGTGGATAAATAAAAAAAAATGGAACAAAGGCAAAACTTTGTTTAAAAATAATAGTTCCCTGTAGTTATGGTATATTGGATGAGAGGATATGAGTATATCAGTATCAGTATACCAGTATTAATAAACTCTTAATAACTCTTTAAAAGTGTATATCAAATTCTTTCTGTTACGTCAATTTTTTTCAATTTTGACAAAAATTGAAAAATTCGATGCGATGATTTAAACAAATAAACGCAGTAAAATAGCGTAGAGAGTAATGCGATTGTAGAGTGAATAGTACTATATCTTAAAGAGATTAAAATGTGATTCACTAGTATAGTCAATTTAACTCTCAAGATAAGCAACTTTTGAATAACCAGTTGTAACATTAAAAAAATTAATGTTTTGTACTTTTTGTGTCGATTTCGTTACCAAGTCTGATAGTTCAAAAAGTTCTACAAAACATTAAAAATACAAGATATTTTTTTTTATCTCTCAGGGATTACACAAGATAAACACACCACTGAAACACACATCTAGTAACGACTAACAAGCACTATCCTGGCATAATCAAACGTCTATACCCTCCCCCACTCTTCAACGTCACACTAATTAATTCTAATTATGCTGAATAAGTTTCAAGCGGGAAATTGAAAAGTTGAAAAATTTGAATTATTAATAAAATAAGAAACTGAATAAAAGAATACAATTTAGTTTGAACGAACTTGTTTTTGTTGGTAACTGTATATAAATAACCAGACGATTTGGTATTTGTATTAGAATATAGTGATCTTTTTAAGCTTTTGTTGAAGATAATATATACATATACATATAGGTTAAAATGAGTGCTGTGCATCCTGACACAAGTGATTATACATTTAAATTTGAGCCATTTTTAAGACAGGAATATAGTTTATCTTTAGACCCAGACAGACCTATTTGTGAATATTACAACGGTATATCATCAGCTTCGTGTCCAAATGGTAATAATTGTGATAAGAAGCATGTTTTACCCATTTTCCAAAATAAAATTGTTTGTAAACATTGGTTAAGAGGTCTTTGTAAAAAAAATGATAATTGTGAATATTTACATGAATATAATTTAAGAAAAATGCCAGAATGTGTTTTCTTTAGTAAAAATGGATTTTGTACACAAACACCTGAATGTCAATATTTACATATTGATCCATTAACAAAAATTGCAAAATGTGATAATTACGAAATGGGTTATTGTCCTCAAGGTCCAAACTGTTCAAAAAGACATATATCAAAGGCAATTTGTACAAGATATATTACCGGGTTTTGCCCATTAGGGAGATCTTGTGATATGGCTCATCCATTGTTACAATCATGGAATATCGATGACGAATCATTAAAAATTAAAAAAGATGAAGAAATAAATACGAGAAAATCAGATGCTGAGAAGGAGAAAAGACTGAACGCAATTATCAACGGCGAGATTGATCTACCATAGTATACTAATCAAAAAATAATGCACAAGGTTTCTTCCTTCACCTTCATCATCACATAATAAATAAACTACATATTCTAAATTTATATAAGTGTATATACAATCATAATATACGACACGCATCGTGACTTTAACAAAAAAATTAATTTTGAAAAAACGTAAAATAAACAAATACCAATTTTATCTAAAAATACAATGTAAATTTAATGAATTGATTGATTTAAAAATCAGTTACTTATTAATTGTCAGTAAACAGATTCAAATAAATAGCTTATCTTTAAATATTGAATCGATATTTAATTTTGTGAATTTTCTTTCATTTTAATAAAAGTTCTCATCTTTTAAAAAGAGGGATAGCAATTAAAATATTAAAACGAAAGATAGACATACCATTATTTAATTATATTATACATTTTCATCCTAATATAATTTTTAAACTGGGTTTTTTGTTGATATATTATTTAAGTATATTGAAGTTTTAATTCATTTCATTATTTTCTCACAAAGAAAGCCAAGAGACAATTTTAGTTTTTCAGTGTACTTTTTTTTCAAAACAAAAAAAAAGTAGAAATTATTAATTGTTTTCTTTAAATTGTATTATTAAAATTTATTATTTTTACTTCATATCTATTCAATTTTCATTCTTACTTTTAAAGAATTTAAAGATAAAAAAAAAAAAAGGAACCAGAAAAGAGCGCATCACATTCTCAAAAGCTTTTTACAAAATATTAAAAGAATAATGAGTGAAGAATCAACTTCAACTATCAAAATAGATACTATCGAAACAGGAAAAGATCAAGTTAAACTACCGTCATATAAATCTGACTTAGAAACTGCCAATGTACAGGAAACTAATGATCAAGATGTTAAAAAAGAAGAAGCTTTAGTAGAAACACCAAAAAAAGGTGAATTAGAAGGACTTACTAGCATAACAAATGAAAAAGAAATTGAATCCAATGATAAACCTGATTTTGAATTACAACCTATAGAAGAAATTAATAATCTTCATGATACAGTAGATACTTCTGTAAACGACACAATGCATGTTCCAATAGAGAACCAAGTTAATGTTCATGATATAAATGGTCTAGAGCTACCTGATCATGATTTTTCAAAATTATTAGATCTTGATACAAAAAGTGCCGATGCTATATTATCTGCAGCCCACGATATATTGAATGAAACGAATGAAAGTGGAAGCAATGATACTGATAAAAAAGATCTTAATATAGAGGATATAGGAACTGAGATAAATCCAGAATCCTTAAAAAATGAAGATACTTTAAAAGAAGATCCAAAAGATGATAAAAAAATAGAACAACAAACAGATATGTTTCCTCTAGTATCACCAGATAAGGGTTATCATGATAAACAATTGGTGGCTCTTCAAAATAATTTGGAAAAAGATAAGGATTTAAATATTAATGACGAAGATTGTGACATAAATATGAAAGACGAAAATGAAACAGAATTAAAAAATCCACCAATAGTAAAAGAAAATATTAGAGAGGATATAGAGATGAGTGACGTGGATGATAAAGAATCCACTGCTGATTTACCAAAACATGAGGGAAAAGCTTCTCCTCAGTCTATAATAAATGAAAAAAATAATTTATTCAACAGAGCAAGGCAGAATTCTCTGACTCCAATTATGTTCCAACAGCATGAATTACCTACATCTACAAATTTTGTAACTTCCAAGCACCTTGATAATAATATCGAAAACAAGTTAAATACTAATGACGAGGAGAAACTTTCAAAAACAAAAAAAATTCAAGGTAACAACAAATCTGAAAGCAACATACCACTACTAGAAGAGCAACCAACAATTTCAGCATATGCAAGACTAGATTTCCAAAGTTTTACTTTTTACGTTCAAACTTTACATGTAATTATTGGTAGAAGATCAGAAAATGATTTTACACATAAAGTAGACGTAAATTTAGGTCCTTCAAAATCTATCTCGAGAAGGCATGCACAAATCTTTTACAATTTCGGAACAGGAAGATTTGAATTATCTGTAATTGGTAAAAATGGTGCGTTTATAGATGATGTTTTTATTGAAAGAGGCAACACTGTTCCACTTCGAAATAAAACGAAAGTCCAAGTTGGCCAAATACCATTTCAATTTGTTTTACCAGAACAAGACAAAGATAAATCTCAGAATGCAAAAGAAAATAATATATCATCACCAGAAATTACGAAAGAGGAAAAAGCTAAAACTGTTAAGAAACAAAAGAGAGCGAAAGCGAAGATTACAGGAAAAACAGTTTCTGTAACTGAAGAAACTGAAAGTAGTAATATTCCACATGCTGCACCAAAAAAGAAAAAACAAAAGGTGACTCCAGTTAAAGAGAAGAAACCAGTTAAACAACCAAAGAAAGTTTATTCAATTAATGAAATTCCTGTTGAATATAGAACAAAGCCATTAGCATCTTACTCATCTTTGTTGACTACATGCATCAGAAAATTCTCTAGTCCTAAAGGTATGACATTATCTGAAATTTATTCAGGTATAAAAGAATTATTTCCATACTATCAGTATTGTCCAGATGGATGGCAAAGCTCTGTAAGGCACAACTTATCGCTGAACAAATCTTTCAAAAAAGTATCTAAAGAAGGTAAGGGTTGGTTATGGGGTTTAGACGAAGAGCATATTGCTGAGAGAGAATTGCAAAAGAAGAAACAGGCTGAAGTCGCAGCTGCAAAAGCTCAAGCAGCTCAACTGAAATTAGAACAACAGCAACAACAGCGCTACAAGAAAACTACCAGTGGAGGTACTACTACCCCAATTAGAAGAACTACCGCTACATCCAAATCCAATAATGGTAAAGAACAAAATATTTCCCAAACATTGGCTGCTAACAGATCCACTGGTAAGCAAGGCAAATTGGATGACCATCAAAGAACTATGAAGTACTTACAAGAACAGTTAATGATTTTAACCAAGGATAGAAAAGGATTGACAAAACCCGTAATTGCTACTATTTTAACTCAGGCTTTAGCTATGACAATCAATCAAGTAACACAAGCTGCCAAGAGTAAAGGTATAACCGGTAACGCATTAACAGCTTTAATGGATAGAAATCCACAACATTTAAATTTAATTCTAGCTGCTGCTGTTAATGCAGCAACAACGAAGGTTACTGACGGCAAGGTAAAGCAATTGGTAAGTATTCCTCCACCTAATTCAATATCCAATACCTCTTCTGCTCCTAAGTCAAAAACAACAACTAGTCCAACAAAAGCATCACCAATTGTCAAGAAAGCAACTCCTGTAGTAGAGAAAGTAACGAAAACTGCACCTGCTGCGACCACAAAAACTACTACCGCTATTCCTAGTAGCATTGGCTCTTTTGACCCAAGTTCTTTATCAAGATTTTTCCAACCTAGACAACCTGCAAGAGTTCCTACACCTCCGGAACCTAAGCCAGTAGTTCCTCAAAAAAGAACACTTGAAAATGATGAAGAAGAAGATGAAAGTGAATCAAGTAACTCGAGTGACTCAAGTAACTCAGGCGAAACAAGTAGTGATGAAAGTGGCGAGGAAGAGGATGAAGAAGAAGAGGAAGAAGAATCAGTTAATAATTCTGCTCCAACCAAAGCCAGTGGAACTGTACAGTTACATAAGCAGACTACTGAAAAGGAAAATAATGAAGAAAACAGTAGTACAAGCAGTGATGGCGATAGTAACACTGACAGCGGTACTGATGATGGCGATGAGGACAATGCTGACGATGAAGAAGATGACGATGAAGATGAAGATGGAGAAGAAGAAGATGGTAATGTGGAAGATTTAGATAATGACGAAAATGAAAAGGCTCATGAAGGACAGCAACATAATGCCGAAGACGGTAAAGACGAAGAGAATGAAGAAGAAGATGATGAAGAAGAAGAGGATGATGATGATGAGGACGACGATGAAAACGATGGTGTTGATGCCAGTGTTAAAGATATGATGCCGCCATCATCATTGAATGCACTTACCGAATCCTTAATCATTTAAAAGATATATTTTTGTTTTTCTTTAGAAAGATATGTAATTTTTTTTTTTTGTTTTTTTAAAAAATATATTCATGCATATATAAATATATAATATTAATTTATTTATTTATTTCATTATTATCTTTTGTTTTATTTTTTTAATTATTTCTTTAATTTATAAAGGATATATATCTAAATATTTAAAATGATTTAATATATTAACCAATGACGTTATTAAATGAGCCTTCCTTTTCCTTAATTTCCCAGAAAGTAGCACCGACATCATGATTACCATGATAAACCCAACCATTTTCAGTAACATGATATAAATTAATTGAACCACCAGAATAAGCATCTCTATGAGCAGCAGCTAAAATAGATCTTTTCCCCAGATATAATGCTTCTTCAACGGTCAAATCCCATTTATAATTTGAATCTAAAACACCATAAGCAAACGTTTGACCAGAACCAACACAAAATAAATCACCTTTTAGTCTTGTACCATCAGAATCTACATAATAAATTGTTGGACCCTCTTTTTTAGTATAACCACAAATCATTGTACCCATTGATAAACCAGCACCTTTATATTGATAAACTAAATTACTTAAAATTTTCGATGCAGCAGCAACTGATATTCTTTCCTTTTCTTTTAATTCATGTAATCTACATTGAGAACCTAACCAAGTTTCCCAATATTGACAATCAGCAGCACCACCAGCCATAGTACCTAATAAAAATGGATTAATTTCAATAACTTTTTTAACAGTTTGTGAAGCTACCCAATTACCAGCAGTAGCTCTTGAATCAACTGCGACAATAATACCTTCTTTGAATCTAAATGCTAAAGTAGTTGTACCATGAGCAATTTTAATCTTACAATCCGGGTTTGAATGGTCATCAGTATGTGCTCTTAGAAATTCTTGAGGTTTTGAAATCGGTGGTACCGATATAACTGGTGCAATATTATTAAATAATTGATTACCATTAATGAAATCATTATTCAAATTTTCTTCTTTATCATATGATAATTCTTTAATCAAAGAATTATCGTTAAATTGATTAGCAATAGCTTGCATATTTACGTATATGTGTGTGGGGTCAATTGCGTCCAAAACAATTAGTAGTATTGTTTCAATTCCAATGAATCAAAACAGTATTTTATACTAATTTATTCTAGTTCTTCTTATAAATTACAATTTTGCCACTGAAATTAATTCAAACTGAGATTTAGTTCCCTTTCCCGTAGAGAATGATATACATTTTCAAGGGAACGCGAAGAAAAACAAACAGTGACTGTGCGGCCAACCAAACACCCAAACATACGCATCATACCGCCAGAATGGCTGGGTGTACAACTGTTTTTGCGCAAAAAAATATTTTTATAAAATTTCCACAAACAGTTTTCCACAAAAAAATTGAGAAGGCAAGCGACGCAAAAAAGGTCACAAGCGCATTAAAGTGAAAAATTACTGGGAATATCATGTCGCTATACACGTATGGTTGTGGTAAAATTAAATTTCTAGAGGCAGTTAACGTAGGAAGAGCATTGAAAGTTCTTGTTTCATGAGAAACAATTTGCACTCTTTGGCATCCTCATCGCTAAATTTATTATCATCTCTTTTGCTATTGAGTGAATTGTTGAATGGTTGGTTGTTCAGTTTTGTATCATTTACTATTGTAATTGCAATTGCACTTTATCTCTACAATTTTGATGCACGTAAATGCAATTGAATAAAATTTAACTATTAATATATATATATAAAACAGTTTGAAGTTTGTGTTTTGAATTGTTATTTATGTTCCTTTAATACAACCGATCATAAGTAAAATATAGCCAAAGATGTCTGCTAAAGCTCAAAATGTTATGCGTGAATTGAAGATCGAGAAATTGGTCTTAAATATCTCTGTCGGTGAATCTGGTGATAGATTAACCAGAGCTTCTAAAGTTTTAGAACAATTATCTGGTCAAACTCCAGTTCATTCTAAAGCTAGATACACTGTCAGAACTTTTGGTATCAGAAGAAATGAAAAAATTGCCGTTCACGTTACTGTCAGAGGTCCAAAAGCTGAAGAAATCTTAGAAAGAGGTTTAAAAGTTAAGGAATATCAATTAAGATTAAGAAACTTCTCCGCTACTGGTAACTTCGGTTTCGGTATTGATGAACATATTGATTTAGGTATTAAATATGATCCATCTATTGGTATTTTCGGTATGGATTTCTACGTTGTTATCGGTAGACCAGGTGCCAGAGTTGCTAGAAGAAAGAGATGTAAGGGTGTCATTGGTAACTCCCACAAAACCTGTAAGGAAGATACCATCTCTTGGTTCAAACAAAGATACGATGCTGATGTCTTAGACAAATAGATATAATTTTACAATCATAATTAATTATTTGGAAGTGTGAATTTAGAGAGAATTGATAAAGTTTGAATATTTTAATATATATTTAAATTGTACTAAATCTTTTTTTATCTCTCTTATTTAACTTCTTTTTTATTTACAATTATATAGTTAAATTATACTAACTCTTTTACATTCAATCAAAAACTATGAATTTTTAAAAAACATTATATATTTATTCTTATTAAATAATTACTTATTCATATTATTTTCATACCATTGCTTTATTAAATTGTCAATTATAGGTTTCTCATAAATTTGTAATGATTGCCTATATTCATTTAACGACTTGATTTTGTTCATTTCATCATTAATAAGCCTTTCTAAGTTTTCATTGTTGCAATTAATAAAATCATTATTTATCATCCATTGGTTCAAAAACGTCTTTGGTAAAATATCCCGTAGTATCAATTCTTGGTGTCGTATATAAGAGGCAGATGTCATTAAAACATCCAAATCAGTTGTGTCATCGTTATATTTCTGTATATCAATCCTTGGTCTCTTCTTACTATCATTATTACTGTCACTATCATTATTACTGTCACCACCACGTGATACATCCCATTTGCGTTTATTATCGCTTACAGTATCAACACCATTTAACAATCTTATTACTTCTGGATGCAAACGATCTGTCTCTTGTGACCCACTATTAGCATCATACACCAACAGGTCTACTTCTTCTGTATACTGATCATCCACCTCGTCAATAAATGGCAAACTCATGTTACTTATTTTGTTCTAAAATTACACTCTTCGATCGTTAATTTCTCTTTAACAAAACCACTAAATTAAATAAAACAAACTGGACACACTTCTTAACAAATATACAAGACAGCTTATCAATACTTATATACCGCTTACTGTGTATATACCAACTGATATACAAACCTCTAATCACCTTAGTTTTACTACTCTTTCTAGCTATTATATACGTCAAATTGAACAATTTTCATTAATTCTTTTCCACGAAATTCGGAACTAACATGAATTTGATAATTTGGTAATTTTTAGTCAAATTTGTCATTAAAAAACAGCGATTCATTGTTAATATATCTCTTGTAATTGACCATTCTGGAAACCAGAACCATCGTATTGATCAAATTGAGGACGTATTCATATATGAATAGAATTTAAACGAAAGAAAATGTCTTCAAAATCATTAGTTTTCAAAAGATTTGTTTCAAATCTCACACCAAAACAAACATTAGATGAATTTTTGACATATCACTCAACTCCAAATAAGTTAAAGCCATGGATTTATCGTCCAAAGAATGTAAATACATTGTTAACAATGGATTTGAAAGATCCTAAAACCAATGCTCCAGTTAGTCCACGATCTCCTGTAAAACCAATATCTAAAGATGTTTTATATCAATATATCAATTCATTGGAACCAGATAATAAAATTCTACATTCATGGTTAGATAAATGGACAAACATTTCAACAAGGAAGAAACATATTTGGAATTATTTAGATGGCCAACATTTTCAAAAAATGTTAATAACATCTTTCTTTAAATTTGGTGGTTATACACATTTAGTTGGCAGTTTGTATCAAAAGCAATCACATTTTGTTAAAGCCAAGAACATTGTTGCTTATGATATTGATCACTTTTTTAATACAATCCTAATGTGTAATTTACATAGAAATGCTATTAAAAATTTTACTGACAAAGAAGTATCTGAAAAGAAGATTAAAATTGCATGGAGTTTTGTTACTTTAAAAGAAGATAAAACAGGACTGACAAAATTATTATTAGAAGAATTAGGTAAACAAAATAATTTTGATGTATCACAATTAATTACAAGATTTAAATTAAGTGATCAAATCACTTTGCCAAAAATTGATCTCGATTCTATGGATAATGAAAGCTTACAAAAATTCATTAAGAATAATGAAGGTAATTATTTTATTTCTAAAACTTTATCCCAATTCAATGATAATACAAACGACGAAATCAAATCATTCATTTCTCTTTACAAAACCGCTTTAGATAAGCTAAATTTAGAAGATGCTTATGATAATTCATTAGAATCAATGAAATCATTTTTAACAAGTACTCAGTCAGGATCTGAAGTTAAAGAAGATGTCACACCAGAAGCAAAGGAATAACTCTAATATCGATAAATCAAGCGAATCAACTAATCAATCCATTCATAAATGACGCACATACAAAAGAACATATATCTGTATATATATATTAATAGTCACAAAAAACTTGTACATATTTGATTAATTAAATAATAAACGTCTCCGAATCTTGCAAACACACATACACTTATATATACATATACCTCTTTCAATCGACTTCTCATATATTCAATCCAAACTACATAGTGTATCAGCTTATTAGCCTTTTCGTTTAAAGCAATATGAAATCCAACCCTTCTTATCATAACTTCTGATACAATTGCTACAAAGAAAATGTATATTATTCGATGTGTAAAGATCACAGTAATACACATCAGATTACCTCAATTATCTGTCAATTAAGCTATCATTCCGAATATAACAAGCAGACCTACTATGTCTTTAATTAAGCCAACTTCACATCTATTGTTCTACTCATTTATGTATGTATGCCTGTCGTTTGACGAAATAACTTTAACTTCACTCAATTTTTCACTAACATTAATAAAACCATGAATACTGGATGGTTTGTTATATTTTAGATTTGGTGGGACTACTTTCTATTCGTATGTTGCCTCTCCAATTATGTTTAAGACATTAGAGAAAGATCAATTCTCCAAGATTCAAGGTAAAATATTTCCAAGATATTTTTTGCTGCAATCGATCTCTCCTGTTATCCTATTACTATCTGCCCCATTCCCTTTAACTAGGATTCCTACCGTCTCATTGAGTATTGGATCTATTTGTGGATTATCCAATTTATGCTGGTTAGAACCATGGACTCGTAAGATTAAAGAGAAAAGAAAAGCATTAGCTGACAGATTAGAAGGTGAAGAATTAGAAACGTATGATAAAAATTTACGTGAAGAATTTTTTAAGTCTCATGGATTAAGTCTCTTATTCAATTTTGGTAATGCTGTCAGTTTATTAACTTATGGTGTATATCTATCAAAGGGCTTCTTAAGATACATTCCAAAATAAGATTGAATCACTGAAAGAAAAGAAAAAACTTATATAATAATAATCATTTGTAAATAAAATAAAAAATAACAAAACAATTTAATTATATATACGTAAATATATTAATATGTAATAGAACATATGAATAATAGTCTATCTTATATGTACAGTAGAAACAGAAATTAAACAAATGAATATTTTAAGTAATTCAATTACTTTTAAAAGAAATATTTTCAATGAATGTCTAACTATTTTTAAAAGTTAAAAGATGAAAATGTCTATTCATCAATGTCATTAGCTTGAGATAAAGCTTCTAATTCTGCTTCAGTAGTAGCAGCTTGTCCTTGGACACCATTTATAATTGATGCTATATTAGTTGGTGGATAAACAGCAATCATCAAAACTATATATTCATAAATATTTTCTGGAACACTTCTTTGATATATACCTAATAAATCAGCTGGATTTGGGTAAACACTTAAGGCTTTATAGAATTTACAAGCAGATTCTAATTCTTTACCTGGTACCATTGATAAACGTTCACCTAATTCAACATACGAAGCAAAAGCAGATTCTCTTTCACTTGGATCTGTAGGTAATGGATCGGTGGCTAAATCTTTAGTTAAAGCCTCTCCGACTTCTTGTAGTTTTCTTTGTTTGGATTCTTCTTCTTCTAATTTCTGAGCTTTATCTTGCTTCTTCAACTCACGTCTTAATCCTTTTCTGAATTCTGGACTGTTTCTTCTTTGGTAATCAAAATAAATTGCATAACCTGTTAAGGATAATGCTGTAACAGCACCTGTTACGGCTAAAAATCTGGAAAATGTATTGGATTGGGACATGGTTTATCTGTGATCCTATTGAAGATATTAAAATTAGAGCTCGATATCCTTGAAATATTCCTCTTCTCATACAAAATTTCCTGAAATAATTCACTATTTCACTAATAATTAAACTAAATTCTTAATTGTTTTGTTCACCTTTAAAGTCAAAATTCGAAAATTTTTCGCTTATTGAAAAAATATTGATGTAGTCATGAATATAAAATAGTGAAAAATATTGCGATGAGATGAGATGAGATGAGATGATATTTAGAGGTTATTGTACTTAGCTTAGTTTCTAGCCTGTCAGTTATTGTCAGGATTAAGTTTGGATTAGAAGTGATTAAATAACCAAGAAGAAGCAACAGAAACGCAATTGTTTGTGCGATATACTATAAAATGGTCGTTAAGAAAAGAACTACTTTAAGAAATAAAGCATCTGCTAGATCTAGTGGTGTATCAATTACTAATACAGAAGAAACCGGTTTTGGTTTAGATAATGAATTACCACCTGATCCAAAGGCTTTTTTACATCAATATAGAGAAACCAAAAAAGACAAACAGTTGAACAAACAGTCTCATTTTTTAGCACAAATTAAAGAAAAGGGATTAGGTATTGATTCAAACTTTGCTGGTATTTCAAAATCTTCTGTTAGACGTAGAAAGAGAAAGTTAAGAGATGATTTTAAACCTAAGATGAGTGATCTACTGATTTCACTGGAACAAGAGAAAGATTTGATAGAAGATATTGAAAATCAAAATCAAAAAGAACATGAAAATGAAGATGGCATAATTAAAAAAAACGTAACAAAGGTTATCAAATCTTCTAAATATAATAGAATTGAATTAAATTTACCTGGTCAAGTAAATATAAAGAAAAATCAACCAAGTATTAGAAACCAAAAAGGTGCAAAACAGCTATCAATAAATGAAACTAAAAGGTTTAATCAAGTTTTAAATAATCAAGCATTTCAACAAAACCCATTCGGTTCGTTAAAAGAACTTATAAAAATGCAAAAACATTAACCTTATTTATACAGTTACCAGACTGTTCAAAATTGTAAAATAATAACTCAAAGGAAATAATTTCAATAATGTATATTTTATCAAATATATATGTATATATATATATAATTAAAAAATAGTATTTATTAGGATAAAATATCCTTTAAATAAGGATCAAATATTTGTAATCTGACTCTTTTAATTTCACCTTTTTCAATAGATTTATCCTGTAATGCATTGATTTCAATTTTAAGTTCTTCCAATCTTTTTGACATGCAAGTGATTTCTTTTACATTATTTAAAATTGTTCCCAAATCTATATTATGAGTATTTTCTACCATTTTCTCTATTTTATTTCTTCTTAAGACAGCCGTTTCCTTATGCAATTTACGTAAATCATATTTCCTTTTGATAATGTTGTCAATTTCAAACTTTAACTTCAATATGTTGATGTCACTATCCTTTAGTAATTGCATGATGTCAAGTTTATTATCTTCATCATTATTATTTGAGTTATTTAAGAAAGTAATGACATTTTCCATCCATCCAATATAATCGTCAACAATACCTTCTGTGTCATTGTTACAGAAACTGTTACCTAGCTCCAAAAATGCATCTTGGTGAATCTTTATCAGATTATCAATATTTTGAATTGTTTCATACTTTGTGCAGGAACCTAATTGACCATTTATTGTTCTATCTATAAGTTTAATTAAATCATTCATAAACTTTTCGTAATTCTTCACAACAACTGCAACATTTACTACATTGAATATTTTAACCATTGGATCATAAATAACATTCACAAATGATTTTAACAGCTGAGATAATTCTGGATCTTGCCATAACTTTTTCATCATTCTTTTATCACGTTCTTTAAAATATAGCTGCAATAGTTCTTTTATATCAGAGAAAAGGGATGCATCATCCTTTTCTGAGTCCGAAATTACACCAATTGAACTACTCTGGACTTTCCAACTTGTGTATGATTCTATAACGTTATCTACTAAATTCTGAGAAATATTTTCAACTTCTGCATTCTTGATAAGTATAACCAAAGATAAAGGCATATTCATTTCATCGGCATCATTACGAATAGTTTCAAATGTAGCATCTTTGGAAATGATCCTTTTCTCAATAAAGTTTTTTAAGCAATCCATAATTGCATGAGAACCATCTGATTTCTCTTGGATCTTTCTTTCTAATTTTCTAATTGTTTTAGTTTGAGTTTTAAGATCTTCCGTCAAAACAGTAAGAAACATGGTTTGTAGTAAAGAGTAACCACCAAATGGTTGTGTCAAAAATAAATCTGTCATTCCCTTCATTATAGCCATTGGGTTTGTCACTCTCATTATTTGCCCCATCATAGAGTACGGCATTAATTTATGAAGCCTACGAACTTGATTATACAAACCATAACTGTTCTCATGTCCTAAAAACACCTTATAAATTATCGAAGAAAATATAATCCTGAACCAACGGACCAAGTTCTGTACATCTGTTGACATGTCATCAGTCTTTTTATTTTCCTTAATTTCGTCAAAAACCATACGAATATAATTTTTGTCTTCAAAAAGCTCATTTTTGAACTGCTTCATTGATTCCTGCAGAGATTCAACTACTTCATTGGTTACTTTTTGATTTGCAACTTCGTTTTGAAAATTACTTACATCCAACGCTGCTCGAGCAGCTATATCTTGTTGAGTAACATCGTCAATCTTATTCAATTTAATTATTGATTCTTCAAAAAACGATTGTAGGAATTTACTTGTTGCAATATCTTTATCCTGGCATAACTTTCTTAAATATTGTCTTAGAGCAGTTCTCGTTTTTTCTCTTGGAAAGTTGGAATCTCCATTGTCTGAAAATTCTGTTATTTCAGGGAACTCTTCATAAGTATTTTCATCATCATCAACATCATCAATGGATCTATCGTCTAGATTAGGTATTGAATCTAAAAGATTAGCATCAGAAAAAGATTTTGATAGATTAACTGATGAGGAAGAACGGTTTTCACCAAGTGACATGCTAGTATCAGTGTTGTCTGAAATTAATGTAGTTGAAGTTGAGCTTAAATCAGTAGAGCGTTGCTTATGTGGTAACCGTGGTAACTTTTTACTTGGAAATTCCATTTTTAACAAAGATGCTAAAGCTTGGAAATCAGCGTAACTTTTTTTCAAATAAACTGTTTCTTTTTTATCCTCATTGTTAGTTGTAACTTCAATAATATAATAATGGGTAGGTTTTGATCTATATTTTAAAAGAGCTGGGTCTGTCATTGATATTTTTGAAAAAATTGCTGAGGATGAAGATGTAGTTACATTTAAGGCATTTTTCATCCATTTTGTTGTTGAAGACATACCCAATGAATATGAAAAAGTTTTAGATGTTTTTTCCTTTTTATTCCCTTTGTCTGTAATATTATTATCTATAATACCAGTCACATTTATACACCATCCATTTATATATATCGGTTCCTTTGTTACTAATAATGTAATTGTATCTTTTGTAGAAATGCCGTATTGTTCAACTTTTGTTAATTTTTGAAATTCCAACTGTTTCAAAAACTCATCTTTGTCCTTCTTGTAATAATCACTTTCTCTACTTGTAGATATATGTGAATTAAATATTGAATATATCAGTTTATTTGATTTTTGGGATAAGGTTTTACGTTTTGTGGTTCTACCTCTATCAAAACTGTCGCTGAATTCTAAAATCATGAAATGCTCGTAAAATGTTTGAAATCTTTGTTGCCAAAATTTAGAATTAAACATCTTTTCTTTGGAAAATAATGGAAAAGTCATTATAAAATGTTGTAAAACATAATTTAGCAATGGTAACTCCGAATTTGATTTAGCACTATTCGTTGAGTTCACCGATTCAGTACTTAGCATAGAGTGTAATGATGTTTGACTTGACGTATTCTTCTGTATTCTTGCACTAGATGGTACTAGCAGTGAGTTACTGAATATATTATTGGATTTTCTTTTTGTTTGTAATAACTTAGGATCCATCGATGAGAAAGGATAACCAAACTTTCGCAATCCCATTGGATCATCCATAATTGTCAATTCATAGTCTACTTGCAACTTCAACAACTCTTTTTTTAAATAGTGTTCTTGAATTGACGTTAAACCCTCATTGGTATCCATTCTTATTCGATTTTCAAATGTGCAGTTACAATACTTCGCTGTAAATGAGTTAATGTACGATTTGGTACTATAAACGAATTATGTTTGATTAAATAACCCACTTTTCCTTTTTGTTACCTTCTTTTTTCAAAAATTGGTTGATATTTAGCAATTATGAGGCTTTCAATTTAGATAATTACTATTCAAATTTTAGTTTATTTATAATTATTAATTCAGCAAAATAAAATTTCTTTATATGATATTTCAGAAGAATTTTAAATTTTTATACTCTTTTCAGGTACACTGATTCTTTTAATTATAGTCTTAATTTTCAATTGCGACAACTTAATAACACTAATTACCTCTTTACCTCAATTTAAGCAATGTTTAGAGTTTTAGTCTTTCAATCCTTGTCACCTTTACTCGATAACTTAAATTATTAACGATGGATCAAGCAAAGTCCCTATTGGTTTCTTTGAACTTATACCTTATAATTTTTGGAAAAATTATTATTAATGATTTTCCGAAAAGAATATATGATATACCAAAGTTCCAAACTTTAAGTTAGTATGGTTTCGTGGTCTAGTCGGTTATGGCATCTGCTTAACACGCAGAACGTCCCCAGTTCGATCCTGGGCGAAATCATCTATTTTTTTTAATATTATTTAGTCTATAATTACTTGACTTAAGATACAAGATACTATTATTTTTAGATAAGTTAATAGTTAAATGGGATAATTCTTTTTTAAATAGGAAAGACTGATGTGTCTATTGAAATTTATTGCAATATGTATTTAGATAGAATAATAATAAAAGTAGAGAAGTATATAAAGTATGAAGTTGAAGAAATATAATAAATGAAATGAATTAAATATGCGGAAAGTTGAAAACGGATACCTTGTGAATATCTATAGCATAAATTCCCCAATACCAATATCAGTAGAAACCATTTGCCAGACACCACTTTTCCTTCTAATAGCATGTTTTAAAAGTTTATTCTTTCTCTTCTTGTGTGATCTTTTGATTATTATTTTATATTTTTCTGATACCATTCCAGTGGCATTATTATTAGATGCAGTTAGTGAGTTGTCATTCATATTTTGATTATTACTGTTATCAAGAAATTTATTTGAAATTTTTAACTCCAAATTTCCTTTACTATTCCTATAACAAAATAATTTAATTTTATCATCTGATTCACCTATATTTATATCTGACAATATGTTTGACATTAGAGATTGTTTTAAATCTTCAGATACAAATTCTTCAATTGAAGTCGTTTGACAACTAGTTGCTGTACTATTGTTATTCTTGTTTGTATCTAGTAATTCATCAGTGTTGCTAAAAATATTTTGATGAAAAATAATAGCTTCTTCATTTGTAGTTTTAACTTCTTTCCAAAAATCATTATTAATATTATCTAAATTATTGGTTAATGTAATATTTGAAGTTGAAGATGGTGATAGTTCAATATCATTATTTTTGATATCATTTGATGCATTAATACTATTTTTGATATCATTAGAAATGCTGTTGTTATAATTAGTATTTTTGATATTATTGTGATGAAATCTTTTTGGATATTGTGCAGAAAAATATATAGGTGATAATAAACCATGATCATATTCATCTTCATAATCATTATCATCATTATCAAGTAATGGAGAAAATAATAGATCTGCATCTTCATTTGGTGATTTTGGTGTGCTTATTTGGCTATCATTTTCAATATCTGAATTACCATCATTATTACAGTCATTATTATTAATAATTTTATCTTCGTCGTTAATATCACCTTTATTAGCAGTATTATTAGTATTATCTTTATCCATTTCAACATGAGGTATAGGAATAATATCATCTTTTGTAATGATATTATTAATCATTTTAAAAGATTTAGAAGAACTTGAATTACCACTACCGTTCATCTTTGATATATTCTTTTAGTTATGATTCCTATCTACTTTTGAGTTTGATTATACTTTTAAAAGCATACAATATACATAAATACATAAATATATACATACATATATATATATTTGAATGCCCAAGAATAAGAAAATATAAGAGAAATATAAGTAATATAACAAGAAGGGATATATATCGAAACAATGATACATCATTAAAAAAATAAGCGATTGTGACCTTCTGCCATCCCTCATCACTTACAGTAAAGGAGCACTCAAGAGAAAGCCAATCTAAAGTAGCACTTTCTTATTGCTTGGACAAAGATATTTTAGTCAAAACTCATCTCATCTCATCTCATCTCAAAATCTAATTCACAAAGAAGTAACGTAGTTCGAAAGTTGAAATTGATAAAAAAAAAGTTTAGAAAATTTTTCATTTTTTCTTTTTCTTGTTCTGCAATGAAAAAAAATTACCAAATTGCCCAGCAAAGAGAACGACAAGTAGGACACAAGAAACAAGAAAAGCAATCACGCCGAGAGCAATTTCCAGAGAGAGAGGGTGAGTGAGTGAGTGAGTGAGTGAACTGAACCGTACGGTCTTCTTCCTCTGTCACTTCAGGGCATATAGACTACACTGATTGAATGAACATCTGTCTCATCTCCATTCTAAACTGGATATTTTATTTATACTATTTGTAAAACAACTTGTGTTACCCGTACGAACGCTTTTTCAATAAAGAACCCTAATTGCTTCCGAAACTGGAAAACGGAAAAATTTTAACGGAAAAAGTTGGGCGGTTAATTTTTTTACATTTTTTTTCATTTTTTTTTTGAAGTCTCGAAGAATCCTAATTAGGAAATTGAAAAAAAACAAAGCAGAATAAAAGATGAAAATTTTTTTTTGAAAGTTTGCAAAATTTATATAGTTTGGATATGTATATAAGAGGAAGAAGTTTTGCAGTTTTTCAATTTATTTACTATTCTATATGTTTTTGTGTTTTTGGAATTCTGTTTAGTTGTCATGTTTATTATGATAACAGTACGGAATATTCAATGGATGTGAGCGTTCAATATGATTATGCAACCAGTTGGTTGCATTGATGTGAATTTACATTTTTTCCTTTTCAATTTATTTACTATTCTATATGTTTTTGTTTTGTTTTTTTGAATTATAGTGATTATAATTAGTATTTATACCAATTGTTCCGACTGAATAGTAGGATTTTCTATATGTCGACAACCTTTTTTTCGTTAAGTTTCAGCCTTGTATGAATTTTTCATTTTAAAACAAAATTTTTTTTAGAAAAGAAAAAAAAAAATAAGGAAGAAAAGAAAAACGATAGTATTTATTTATTGTTAAATTCACATTATTTCATATTGTATATCTTTTATATCAATTACTTTAGAAGTGTGAAAAAAAAGTCTTGGAAGAATAAGACAATAAAAACAAAATTTATTAATTAAATTAAAATTTAAATTATATTTAAGTGATGACTATTTATCGACCGGGCGGACATATTTAGTATCAATAATAAGGTAGTTCCTCATTATTAGATTTCTTTTAGTGTACAAATTTTTTAAAGGAAGTCTAGAGAAACATTGTTATTTTATTATTGAGAATTGATGATTGGTCTTAAGATATCTGATTTATTTATTAATTTAATTTAATTTGATTAATTTAATTTAGAAGTATTAAAAAAAAATAAAAATTACCATTAGTTAATGATAATTTTTCTTATATTTTTTCTTTTGAGTTTCCTTCTAATCTTCAATTTATTGAAATAGATTTTATATGATGATATTAAATATATTCACACTGTACTAGATAGTTTAATTACTATTAATGACTACAAACAACAAAAAACTGATTTAATGACTCTGATTTTAATATATTTTATTTAAATTTTTTGGAAAGATAGGAAAGAACTAAAATCTTATATCGTAAGATTAAATAAAATATCTATTACTAAATACTTGAAGTAAATCGTGTAAAAAGCTTGTTTCTACCAAAATGGTAACCAACCAATATACATTTGACTTAGATTTTCCTTTGATACAGATTCTTGAATTAACGCTTCAACTTGTCCAGGGACACTCAAAACTAATCCATCTCTTGAATCAATACCACGAATTTTATTTCTTAATACCTTCAATGCTTTTTGAATTGAATAATCCATGTTTCTATCATACATAATTGTTTCAATAACATTTACCAACGAAACTTCATTTTGTCTCATCAATGATACTGTAACTTCACATGATTTTTTAAATGTACCTTCTGTACCTGTGATACCTAATGCATCATGTAAATTTTGCGTCAACCTGAATGGTACAATTTCAGGAACAGGTAACCTTCTACCCTTTTCAAATAAACAATCAAAATCAACATGCAGCACCTTACCGGTTTCAACGTCCAATAAAATATTCTCACAATGTCTATCACCCAAACCTAAGATATAACCTACCATGGCCATAACTGAATATGATCTGGAATATGCATTTCTAGCGTTAAACCAATTAATAGGATCTGGAAATGTCTCTAAAAACCATTGATATAACACAGGCGAAAATTTATCTATTTGGTCCATATAGAACCCAATTTTTTGTTCATTAGGTACGTGTTGCCATTGGTCATAAAGACTTTTTAAGCTATATTTCAATTTCATACTTTCATACTTCGTTACAAATATTGATCTTAACGTAACTACATTTGGAACAATTTCAATTAGCCCACAATCTTCTCTCAAAGATAGAACTGAATATGCTGTAATACTTAAATTCCTTTTGGTTGACTCAACATCTTTGCCTAACATAAAATCCATAGTAGTTGCAAATTGCATATATTGATTATCTTGTCTAACATCTTCTTTTTTGCACATAATTCCATAGATATTACCATCTGAGCCGACAATGTTTATTTTCTTTGGTTTTTTCAAAGATGAAAATATTTTATATGATGACCCAAATTTTACAATTGTAACTAATTGTCTGAATGGCTGATATGATTTCATTGACTCAGAAGACAATGGTGAGACCATCTCCAGATTAATTCTAACTGGAACCACCATAGATGACGGAGCCAAATTCATGTTAAAGGCAAAATCTTTCTCTAACGATTTTCCAGCTCTTGTAGATGTTGATTTAACATCTTTGACACATACATTTATTAATGAAGTCACTAAATTTAATGAATGTGTTATTAAATCATGCTTACTTTTCAAATGTTTCCTGTATTTTTCAACAATTTGCTTACCACGATCAACTCTTGACGAAGAGCTTGAATTTAAAAGTGCTGAAATATACCATAATATATGTGATGGATATTCGAACGCCAAACTCAATAAAATATGCATAATTAATTGAGCAGATAAAGGATGCGCATGTAATAATCTTGATAATAATTGTGTTATGACAGAATACCATATATAGGTTGGACTATCTTGTAAAGCACTCTCGATATGTTTGCATATATCTTCTGTAGTTTTTTGAAGTACATCCTTTCTATTACCAGCTGTTTCAGACATACACGCAGAAGCTGTATCTAACCAAAATGTTACCACTTTAGGTAATGTTTCACGTACCTTGATAGTATTTTTTTCAAAAGCCATTAGGAAATATGATATAGATTTATATTCTAACCTACCATTTGTTATATATCCTTCCGCTTTCTTTCTTTCTAGTAATCGACTGTAATACAAACCCATTGAGTAATAAGGCTTTTCCCATTGAGGGTCTAAATATAAAACTTCTTCATATTGCTTAATAATCTGTTCAGATGCGGAGTAATTTGAAAAATCTAGCCATTCGGTATATTTCAATAAAATAATAGCTTTATCCCGTGGCGCAATCGTTTTACCATCCTTATATTTCTCATTAATCTCTTTAACTAACTTCAATGCTCTATCATTCTCACCTTGTTTCCAAAGAATTTCTGCAAATTCTAATTCAGCTTGATGCTGATCATACTTGATACAATTCATTAATGACTCGCATGAAATATCCAACCTTGAATTATTTCTACTTAATTCAGTAATTTTAAAATATGTATTTACCAAATCGTCTGTTGCGTATTTTGTATTCTTCAAAGAATTATATGATTTTCTCATTTCCAGTAGATAATGATTAGGTATAAAGTCTGCCCCAATCCTTTTCATTCTAAAATCTAAAAGTTCAGTATTAGATTGGTAGACAAATTCAGTACCAGCGGAAGCTAAAAGTTGGATATCATAAAGACTATGAAGTTTCATCAGCAAATTTTGTTTTTTCACCAATGTTGTTTCTTTTGAAGGAGTTGTGAAGTGAACACCGATTAGTTTAAAACACTTATTTATGTATTCAATTATTTTATCAGTTTCACCAGAATTCACAAATGTCAATGCTTTACCTACATTGTAATGTAATAACAAGTCTGGATCCTGAACAGACTGCAGTCTTTCAATATTATCAACCCATGAGCGGATCAAATCAATGCTTCCAACAAGATTCGCAGATTCCATGGCCATGCTATACCATACACTCATTTCCTTATCTATTGAGGATAATTTGGTTGTAACCATCGGTGCTAAATTAGTTAAAATATCGGAATAACGTTGATGATTATAATCCAGTTTCAGCATTTTTGTTGTGGCACTTGGTTCTTCACTTACACTACCTAGTACCTTAAAACAATCCTGTGCCATTTTCCAATTGTCTGAATATTGCAGTTCCTCGATTTTAGAATTCAAATTTTGCGTTGAAAACGTTTTCAGCATCCCATCAATGGAATCAATATCTCCGATCTCTTCGTAAGTTTTTTGAAGTGATTTTAATAGCTTGTGCTTTTCTTGACTATCTCCATGATTACTTCTGCAACATTGCTCTAAATATAACGCCGATCTTTCAAATGAACTTGTAACCAAAGATCTTTCTGCAAGTAATTCAGGCGCAATTACATTTAAGAAAGTTTCAGTTCTTTTCAACATTTGAAGGTATTTTTCTTCTTTAATTATATATGTCCCATATGAATCATTGTATTTCTGTTTAAATTGAGTACTCCAATTTTTACAATATTCTATTACACTGAATACAGATTCATAACATAATTTTAGAGCATCCATTTGATAATGATTAAGACCTTCTAGATTATACATGAATATATATTGAAATTCGGCAATCAAATTATTCATTATAGTCTCAAATATTGTACCGGGTTCAGCTTTAATAATAATATCCATAATGATATATGGTAACAGGATTTTAGATAGTGAGCCATCATCTTCTCTAATTAAAGATGAAAATACATGCAAAGGATGATCTTCGTCGGTACCGATTTTTAAAAGATCTAAAGTTAAGCTTTTTATCCATGTTCTGTATCCTTCTTTCTGATTATAAGAAGGATATTTCAAAGGAACATATTCCTTCCATGATTGTGCTAAATATAATGAAGACAATAAGGGATATAATGTTGTCTTTGATATGGTATTAAATTTATTCCACAACTTCGTCTCATTTGGATACAGATCAGGCTTATTGACATCCCATGAAGCTGAATTCAAACCACAATACTTTAATGATTCTTGCATCACTAACGCAACAAACAGTTGTTTGCTTGGGTTTTCACTCTGCCAAAATGCTGGAACTAAAATATCATTAAGCATCCAAATTAAAAACTTAATCGTTTGTACGTCATCATTTAAATCATAAACCTTGTTATTTGAAGGCATTTCATTCCACATATCATAAACATTTACATCCAACACACCTATTATACTCAGACACCTTGCACATTTTTCGCACAGAGTTTGTTCAATTGATCTGAATTTAAAGGATGCATCTAACAATGCGCTTAATAAAATAGTAATGTTTGTCCTATCACTACTGTTTGAAAAAAATGAGAAGGCTCTTTCTGTTTGTTTTCTTTTCAAAAACACTTCTATATCATCTAAACTTTGGTGAATAAAGTACTGGTTGTTACTTTCTAAATTTGCAGCAAATATTGGAATCCAGTTAGTATTGCTCCTTATTTTATTGACCATTCGTGCAAAATTTCCATCTCTTGACAAAATACCAAGTTCAATTTTATTTACCAATGCTAATGTAATATAAGGTTTTATATTCAAAACTAAATCAGTCTTGTCCTTGATTAATATATCAAGTATTTCAAATACAATATTTTTCAACCTAGAATTAAACTTTGACCAGTTTTGAAGGACATAAGAAATCAATGCATCAATTACAGTGGCTAATTCCTCATCAGTTAGTGTCTTAACTAATAAATGCCAGCATTTCAACGCGCTATATCTAACTTCGTCAATTTCTAGTGCAGTTTGTAAACAAATACTAATTTGAGCTAGTGCTGAAATTATAGCTTTTTTTGAAGCATGTTTTATTAGAAAAGAAATACCATTGATTACCCTCAACTTTTCATAATATGATGTTCTTCCTTCTACATCATGTATATCACTTGAAAATACCTGGAAAATACCCAGAATATTGTCTTGCAACCTTTTCTGAAACTTTTTTTCTTGCTCAATTGTCCATTCTGATATATTCTTATACTTAGAGCCATGTCTTTTATCCTTTTCAAAATCCGTTACTAAGTATCGCAATGAACATATAATCATTTTTTCATTATTAGGAGTTGATTCATCGTCTGTCTCATCATTTTTATAAAGCTTTAAAAATTCAGCCAGGGTTCTGTAATCTGGAAGATAAGCACTAATATAGCTCTTATCAAATGATGGTAACCGATTCAAAAATAAAGTTTCTAAAGTATCTAATGAAAAGAAACCATGCCTTACTAAGGCAACTGAAAATATTTGTCTACTATTTCTTTCTAATAGTAAATTCTTTTTTTCATTTATCTTTTCAGGTTCATTATCACACATTATTTTGGCAATTTCACTAAAAACATCACTCTTATATTGTGTTATCGCATAAGGAATTATATATCGTTGGTAGATTTCCAGGATAGTTTTGGCAGAGTAACCTAAAAGCTCTATCAACCTTTGAAATGCTAGCTTTTTTTCAACTAAATTTTTACCTATTTGTTTTAGCAAAATGGGTAAAATAGGAGATAGTAATTGATACGGAGTTTTATTTAACGTTTTAGCCATACTTTTAATTTGAAATTTCATCATGTTATGTAAGGTGTAGTCTGATGAGTTAAAAATATCGATTAATTTCAACAGTAATGTATCAAAAACATCCTCTGAAGTTGTTAACGTTAGCTCTACCCATGCAATAACTAAAGTTTCTGTCATGAAAGGCTTATTATTAGCCTGTAAAAATTGAATTAAAATCGCAGTATGTTGGTCTTCTGTATTATATAAACTTGTAATATTCCACAAAGGAATAAGCTTACCAGCTAAAACTCTTAAATATCTAGTTCTCCCTGTAAAACAACGTTCGACGATTTCAAATGCATTACATTCACCCTCAGAATATATTCTATTTTCTTTAATTTTTAGTTCTGGTGGTTGAAAATGTATAAACATTCTTTTCATTGATAATAGAATGCCAGATATGGTAGCCTCTGAAAAGTTGGATAATTTGGGATGAGATAGATAATGTTGTATTAATAGTTTATATGATTCACATTTTGTCTTTGCATCTGGTCTTTCTGGACTAATATTTTTGAATATATCCTGTGTTAAATTATTATCACAAGTTTTGCATATTTCCCAAGTTTCAATTTTTAAATCTGGATCAATATTTCTCATTTCTTCAAAACAAGCAAGAGTTCCTAAAACCTTTATCCAGCTTACGATTTTTGTTATATTATTTGTCGCAAAACTGGCCTGTAATGACGCACTGATTTCTTTAAATAACATTTCTAAATTATTATTTGATTTTGAAACAATCCCAGGTTCCAAATTATTCAACATCGAAAGTAAAACGGGTCCTCTGGTTACTTTTTTAAACGATTTTAAGATCAATATACGTAAATTTTCTAGTTGTTTTGTGGTATTATCAAACGGTTGTAAAACATGAGGTAAAAAATCAGTTGAATCTGAATTACTCACCCATAGTCTGTAATCTTTATTATATGCTAGATGTTGTGGTAATGTATTACGCCTACTAATATCAAAATAGATTATTAACAAGGCTTTATTCGTTAGTTTATTAAATGGCATTTTTTCAATAATATCTTCCTGTATTTTATATGAATCTACCCATTGAGTTAATGGAAAATAATCTAAAAATAAATTTATCTCATTATTTTCGTTAATATCATCGTTATCATTATTAGTTTTTGGAATATAGATTGAATATACTCTTAAAATAGATTTTGCAATAATAGGGCTTGCAGTTTCTATACTAACAAATTTTGAAATGAATTGATGTAAACTGGTTAATGTAAATTTGAATTGCTCCATAGATTTAATTTTCAAACCACTCGGATTAACTATTGATCTATTAACCAAATAATCTGTAATTATTGATATGAAAGATAACTGAATATTAATAAAATCCTGATCTGAATTTGGAATTTGAATTGAATTAAACACATATAATATTATTCTTATTATTCTCTGAAAATAAAAATCCCATCCATTCATTGCTAGTGAAGATTCTAAAAAGGTTAAACTATTTTCAAATAAATCAAATGGACCAGAAAACCAATATAATAAAATATTTAAATTTTCACATTTTTTAATAAACGATTCAATTTCTGTTTTTTCTGTTAATGATTTTGTTAATTGTTCTTCATGTATTCTTAACATTTGTAAAAAAAATTCTGATATTTGCAATTTACATTGATTACCATATAATTGAACGGATAATTTACACCAATAACTTATTTTTCTTCTAAGGAACCAAATCCTATGTGTTTTTTCATAATCAAAATGTTTTAATGATATTTCAAAAAATTCTTCTATAAGGGATATTATTCCTAAATTTGATGAAGTTTTAGTCTTTTCAAATATTGGTATTATCAATAAATATGGTTTTGATCGAAGTAAAAGATCTAATGCTTCAATTGATTTAACAAAGACATCATCATTTTTCATTAAACTATTTTTCCTATCAACATCTTTCAAATTTCTAAGTAAAATATTCAAAATTTTCAAACTTTTTGTATCATTACTTTCAGGGGGTATTATTATTGGATTACCTCTATTATAATCTTTTAAAGAATCTGCACCTGTTGTCACCAGCCTTGTATCCTTTATAGCCAATATCAACTCATCTAAATACTTGATATGAGAATCCATTTTTATGTCTTGTCTTAATTTTATAACCAGAAAATCCTAACCAAAACACCTTCTTTTTCCATATAGATACCTTCTACCTTTCCTCTAACAAAGACTCAAACTACTAATTGCCCTGGTCAATTCCTTAATAATGTTTAAAAGGATCAAGAATCGCTTATATTCACCCATTAATATCAATGGCGGTTATTTTTAAAGAAACTCTTTTCATCATTTACTATTTTTTTTAAATTTACTAATATCTCGTTTTTCGTCCTTTCCTCACAAAGAAACAAACAAACTTATAGTATAAGTGCCATACAAAAACATATTAAAGTACATAAAGAAAATAAGAACATATCTTGTTAACAAGAGATTGTATGCAACCAATCTAACGGTTGCATACAAGCATCACACACTGTCGACAACAAGCTATAAGTAAATAACAGCTTGTTCAGGTGTGTTGTAATTAGCGTATACTCTGAGTGTCATTTTGGCACACTCTATACCACAGAGTTGCTCATCGAATACAACCTCCTTCTATATGGCTTTCACACAATTCACAAGACTTATGAATTGTATACCTCCCCACACTCTCCTACTATACCTACACCATCCTTAATCACCTTGATATCCCTCCTTTAAGCTTGAAAGTTTCGCTGCTTGTTATAAAATGTTTCAACAGTGTAATGTGGCTTTTTGCCTATATAGAATATTTTCGTGTAAACCTTGCCTGGATTATTTTGCCAAAGTAATGAAGCAAAGTGAAAATATTTCAATCTCGAACGGTATATACATATATACATATATACATATATATATATTGGTTGTTGTACTTGCGTATGGTTATTGGATTATACTACATACAACGTCTGCTTATTATAGTGGTTTGAATATACCATCGAGTTATAGAACCAATTTACTGAGTTACAGATAAATCCATTTGAATCTTATTAGTGACTATCATTTTCCCATATTATGCAAAGTAATGTATATGTAGGTATTAAACCTGGATTTAATTCTACTAGTACCTCCGGTATCGAAACTTCAACTATCCCACCAGATAATTATGATTACATGTTATTACCAATTACAAATTCAAGATATAGAGATTTGGTAATAGATGAATTCGAGATTTATAAAAAAAAATCACTTAATGATAGAAATTTTAATGATTCTTTAGTTATATCAGAACCACAATTACAAGATGTTTGCATTCCACCATTTAAAGTTAAAAATAGTAATAATACTGATGGTCATAACAGGTCTTCTTCTTCTTCTCCCATTTCCTACATTGGTTTATTATCGTCCTGGCTGGAATTAGATTCCAGTGATATTAATATAAGAAGATTTGGTTATAATGTTTTAATCAATGAATGTAAATATGCAAGATTTGTCGGAATTAATAAATTAATTCTTGCACCACCAAGAGATCTATCAAATTTACAACACTATGCCCAAACTGTTTCAAGATTATTAGATCATGAAGTGTTAACCATGTCACCACAGATAATTTTATCTATTTCGTTACCATTATGTGAAGATAGTGATCCTTTAGCAACGTGGGAACTTTGGAATACAATCAGAGGAATTTGTAATTATCATCCTTCATTGACAATTTCATTAGCAGTACCGAGAATAAGAACACCATCACATGTACTAAATAGATGGTTAAGTGAACCGGTATCTTGCTTACTATTATCATCATCTATTTTTTCATCAAATCAATATAGTTATCCAGTACTGAATAAATTTAATCAACATTTATTAAATAAATTTCAAAGAATTAATGGGAATTCTTTAACAAATTCAAACGAGTTTTGTATTATACTACATGGTATGGAAAAGTATTCAAATCAAATAAAAGGTGGTGAAGTTTCATACCTTGAATATATCAATTATTTATTAAAAAAAGAAGATAAATCGATGATGTCAGAAAATGGCGAATTTAATAATCATATATCAATGGAAACAAATTGGCTACCAAAATTAATGCCACCATTAAAACCAAATTCTGAAAATTTAACAAATGAAACATATTCTGTTTTTGAAAGAGATACAATAAAATATGAATTATATCAAACGGCAATTCATGATGCAATTCAGGATATGATATCTTTTCCAAATAAAAATAATATTTTTACAATATTAGTTGCAGGTGCAGGTAGAGGTCCATTAGTTGATAGAACATTTCATATTTTAAAATATTTGAATTTATTAAATCATGTCAAGATAATTGCATTAGAAAAAAATCCAAATGCATTTTTATATTTACAAAAACGTAAATTTGACAATTGGGGTAAGAGTGTTGAATTAATTAAAGATGATATGAAAACTTGGAAAAATGATAAGATAAAAGCCGATATTGTCATTAGTGAACTACTAGGATCATTTGGTTGTAACGAATTATCACCTGAATGCCTTTTAAATATTGAATTAAACAATAGTAAACCAACAACAATTTTTATTCCACAATCATATTCTTCATACATTGCACCAATATCCATGCCATTATTACATCAAAAATTAAAATTAATAGAAAATGGGCTTGAACAGCCATGGATATTGCATAATTTACCATATTGTATATTATCATCAAAGATAAATGAGATTTGGTCATTTGAACATGGTTTAAATAATAATGATATAAAATCATTTGATAAGAGCACAATTTCAGAATTTAAAATAAAACATAAAAGTAATGTTCATGGTTTGATTGGATTTTTTACTGCAAAATTATATGGTAACACAATTTTATCAATTTTACCTGATGATTCAATAATAAAATTATTACCTAATTCAGTTATGCATAATTTAAATGATAATGATGAAAATATAGAAAATTCAACACAAGATTATATTAATGATTCAAATACAAATTCTAATATAATTAATAATAATGATACAGGGAATGGAATATTAAATAATAGTGATACACATTTTTTCAAAAAATTAAATCATAGTAAAAATATGAAATCATGGTCACCAATTGTATTTCCATTAAAAGAATTATATTCAGTATCAGATGATACTGAATTATCTGTTTTTATTAATAGATGTTATTGTAATCAAAAAAAATCAGTTTGGTATGAATGGTCAGTTGAAAGTTATGTTTATCTAGCTGTAGCTAATCCAAAGACAGTAATTAATGAAAAAAATCAAAAAATTATTCGAGGTATTAAACAATCGAAAGATAAAAAATCAAGCAATGGTGATAGAAAGATTAATATGAATAAGAATAATAAAAATAAGAATAATAATGTTGTTGAAACTAGTACTGATAATGAGGAAACCCATGAATTTATAGAAGAGGTATTAAACAAGTTTGAAATAACAACTGAAACCAACACATTTTCGAATAATTTTGAATCTGGATGGCAAAGTGTAAATGATATTCATGGATTAACAGCAGGAAACATTCACACTAATGCACCAATGTTCAATCTCGATAGCAATAATCTTAGAAAGGAAGAAGAAGAAGATGATGATGATGACGACGACGATGGTGATGACGACGATGAAAACTCCAGATCAGGACATCACGGACCAATTGAAGAATCATTACCTGAAATTCATTTACGTATCAAGACTGGCCTCACTTCGCTACATAATGTAAATGGTAAGATATTCAACATCCCACTATAATATACAACAAGTTTTAGCATATAAAAATACATACGTATACTGAATAGCAATATATGTAATATAACATACTCGTTTCTAGTATAAGTCCCCCAATGACCTAGGGCATAAATAACTCAAACATAAGGGCCCCACCGAGACCTATCTTGAAATGAAGATCATTTCCCAAAACGGCAAAATGACTTTCGTTGATTGCAAACGCCGAACCTTTCCCCCCATTATCCCTTAAACCACAAAAATGCATCGATTCAAGTAAAATGATTATAAAAGCGGAGTAATTTGTTGCGAACACAGACGTTTTGCTTTGCTTTCAATTGCATTTGGGGGGAAATAGAGGTCAACGAATGAATAGAATGAATAGAATGAATATCCAACGAGACCTCCATCTTAAAGGATTTTACGTTTAGAAATGATAGAACTTTGAGGATCTGGAAAGTCTGTTGATAGGTTGCTCTATTCAATAAACGAGTCAACAGCGTATTGTAGCCGTCCGTTCTTGTGTGCCAGTAAACTGGATTATATGCAATTCACTAACACAATGTATGGGGAAAAAGGAAATCACTGCTGTTCTCCCAGTAATAATAAGTCTATGGCTCAGGATCTTATTCTAGTAATTTCATCTGTAAATGTAAATGTAAATATATATAAATATACATATATTTGTCTCTCGATTTTGTAATTTCACCATTTGCATACTGTCGAAGCTAAGATGGCTGTTTTTTTTCCCAAAGGAAACATCTTCTTCAATCATGAGGATCATTCATTCCTATTCCCGCGAGGGGCACAATATCTAATTGTTCATTTCATTTATAGAATTTAATCAATGAAACATAATGGATCATTGGTTTTGACGTTTCCAAGTTTCTTCGATGTGTAGTGTTAGAGTCTCCCGAGATGTAAGAGTCTCCTGAGATGTAAGTGAGCAACTATTACGAATTTTAAATATATTTTATTTATATAAAGGATATATAAATACATACTGTGATTAGCCTGCTACTATAATTATATTTGATATTGGCATTGTACTTTTTGCATTTATCTTTTTAAGCTCATTTAGAAAAAGATTTATCCAAACGAACAAAAAAATAAAATTGGTTTTTGTATGATAATATAGCACTGTAAGTGATGGAAGATAAAATTAGTATTGATGATAAAGTGCATATCGTTAATAAAAACACAGTCTCTTCAAAAACATTCGATAAAATAAATAATGATGGTAGTAGTATCGGTAGTCAAATTATCGTTGAATGGATAAATACAAAGAATTCAAATGACTCGACATCGTCAATATCAGATAATATAAGTTCAGGAAATATTTCAACTTCACCTGTTGAAACTGAAATAGATTCAAGGACACATCTTTTAAATACACATTCGACTCAGAGAAAGTTATTAAATCGACATGTACAATTAATTGCAATTTCAGGTGTTATTGGTACTGCATTATTTGTATCCATTGGAAAAGGTTTATATCGTGGTGGACCAGCAAATTTATTAATTGCTTTCGCAATTTGGTGTGTACCAATTTTAGCAATTACTGTATCAACAGCAGAAATGGTTTGCTTTTTACCTGTTTCATCACCATTTTTAAATCTAGCATCAAAATGTGTCGATGAATCGTTTGCTGCAATGGCTTCTTGGAATTTTTGGTTTTTAGAATGTGTTCAAATTCCATTTGAAATTGTTTCTGTAAATACAATTATTCATTACTGGAGAGATGATTATTCTGCTGCAATTCCTTTAGTTATTCAAGTAGTACTTTATTTATTAATTTCAATTGCTGCTGTAAAATATTACGGTGAGATGGAATTTTGGTTAGCATCTTTTAAAATTATTTTAGCAATTGGTTTGTTTTGTTTTACTTTAATTACAATGCTTGGTGGTAATCCACAACGTGATAGATACGGTTTTAGACATATGGGTGAAACTCCTTTTAAAAAATATTACCCAGATGGGGATACTACGGCAAGTGCTGCTGCTGGTAATTTTCAAGGTTTTTTAACATGTTTAATTCAAGCTGCTTTTACTATTGCAGGTGGTGAATATATTTCAATGTTAGCTGGTGAAGTTAGATTACCACGAAAAGTGCTACCAGTTGCATTTAAACAAGTTTTTTATAGATTAACAATTTTATTTTTGGGTAGTTGTTTATGTGTCGGAATTGTTTGCTCATCAAATGATCCAAGTTTGACTGCTGCTATTAATGAGGCAAGGCCAGGTGCTGGTTCATCTCCATATGTTATTGCCATGAATAACATGAGAATTAAAGCATTGCCTGATATTGTAAATGCAGCTTTAATAACATCCGCATTTTCTTCAGGTAATGCATACACATATTGTTCATCAAGAACATTATATGGGATGGCAATAGATGGATATGCGCCAAAAATATTTTCCAGATGTAATAAATATGGTGTACCTATCTATGCTGTTGGTGTTTCTTTAGTTTGGGCTTTCCTTAGTTTATTACAATTAAATTCAAACAGTGCGGTTGTATTAAATTGGTTGGTTAACTTAATTACTGCTTCACAACTGATTAATTTTGTATGTCTATGCATAATATATCTATTCTTTAGAAGGGCATACATTGCACAACAACACAAACTACCGCCATTACCTTTTAAATCTTGGGGACAACCATACACAGCTATTTTTGGGTTGGTCTGTGCAGGTTTAATGGTTTTGATTCAAGGTTATACAGTATTTTTACCTCGTTTGTGGAATGTGCAAGATTTTCTATTTTGTTATTTGATGCTTTTTATTGATATCGCTATTTATATTGGTTACAAATTTATTTGGAAACGTGGTAATGATTCATATAAAGATCCAAATACAGTCAATTTCGATGCAGATTTGAAAGTTATTGAAGATCATGAAATTGCTTGTGAATTTGAGAAGTACAAACATTTCAGTAAAGTCTAAAGATCAATTTAACAATAATTCAAGCTAAATTATAAATATGGCAATTGTTCTCGATATCATAAACTACCAACATTACCTTTATATAATTTTCATGAAGATAAAAATTTATTTCTATATATGCACATATATGTAATTACAAATATAAAGAAAATAGTATTTAACCATATTGTTATATGATTATATTTTACCAAAATTAATGTTATTTTTGACTATTTTTCCATTGTACCACTGTTTTACCCAAATTAGCTATTAAAGACCCTTTACCTTTCCCACGTACTTTTTCATTTTCATCAATTTCAAACCAATTTTTAATAATAATAGAAGTTTCTACAGTATTACTAAAAATATAACACAATAACCCGTTGCTTAATTTTATCAACCTCTCTTCATTAATTTCATCTAATTTCACTGAATTTTGTGAGCTACCAATAATTTTTTGCAATTCTAAATTTAGTTCCCATAATTTGTCATTAGACATTGTTTTCAAAAAATTTATATATGTCTTAATAGAATTTTCTTCTTTCAGTTTCAAATTGTTATCCTGGTCATTTGAATCCACTCCAAAAACTTTACCCATAATATCTATTCCACCAATATCTCTAATTTGTGATTCTAATGTAGTGGTCGTTACCTTAAAAATTTGATCAACACCGTTAACTATTAGCGTATAGGGTGTATAATTTTCTGTACTTATGGACTTCCCATACCAAGACGGTATTGAGGACTTAATAGTACAATTTGAGGGATCTTTCTTGTTTAGCGTAAAATAAGCAAATTCTTCTTTCTTTGGATAATTGTCAGTTTTTGTACATTCAAATGCGCTCTTATATAACATGTCAGTTCCTTCAAATAATGTAGAGTTTAAGTCTTTCAAATATTCTTGATTCCAAATATTTTGGAAACTCTTGTTACAAACAATAATAACAAGAAAATCATTATAATACCAAAACAGACAATTATATTCTGAGACCTTTCCATCATGAGTAAATTTTAACATTAAAGGTTTAACTTTATAATTCATTGGTAATTGCTCATTTGCCAATGGTGATATTAGAAATCCATGTCTAGTAGTTGATTGAATGTTTGATTGAGTATTTGATGAAGACGAGTCACTGAATGGCATCTTTGGTATATAATTCATAACCAAAGACATGCTTTTGGATATACCAGTAGTCACACCTACTTCTTGGACTGCATCGTATGCCAATGAAATGGGTAATGTTAAATTATGTAAAATATTTTTTGTTTGACTCGTAAAATTGTTAGAAGTTGTAATATCTTGATCAGTTGATGCTTCACTAATTTCATTGCTATTGACAAGATCATCATCAATGTGTGTATCTTTATAATGCACATTACCTGATAATACATGACTAGATAAAAGTTCATATGTTGAATGCAAATGATTAACCCAATTTGATAATTGTGGAAGAGATTCTAAATCTGTAGCGAAATTACGAACCAACCCATATGACTTCATACCTATTTTTTTTTTATCATTTGTTATATCATATGGTGGTAGATGGTAAACTAAGATATCTTTTATACCTAAATAATTTTCTGGGTTTAATAATATTTTTTGATTCAAATAAGATTCCCATGAAATTTCAATATTTTTATTAAATTCTAATTCTGAAATTTTGTAACCATTCTTCCATAAACATTGTAAACCTTTTCTTAAGATAGATTCTGGTTTTATTGAAATATCTTTCCAAAATTGAATAAAATATTCATTCAATTTATCAGTCAATTCATTTGAATGTTGAAAAGACTTAAATTCACCATATTGTAATGCAAAAAAATGATAACAATACCATAAATGTGTCAGATACATCTGTTGCGGTATATGTGGAATATGACCATTTCTTGTGTCATTATTTTGATCTTGGTACGATATGCAAATTGAAATGAAAAACCTACTTTCAACCTTAATAACAAGGATAAATTCATCATCATCCAATTGTATTATCATTTCATCATCATTATCTCCATCATTTTCATTAGAAAAAGTGCCTTTAAAATTCCAAATACCTTGCACAATACCAATATTACCTAACTTCTCATTTAAACTAGTTTCAATTTCATTAAAGGAATGGTACAGCAGCAATTGTTTGTAAGTATCTTCCTCATTTTCACTTCTAGAGGGATCAAAAATAGCAATATATTTCAACATGTTGTATACCTTTAAAAATAGCTCGCTTCACTTGGAGATAACCACAAACTTCTTGCTCAACTAAATTCTACTCCTAATGCAATTGACATACCAAATAATACCCCTTTCAGCTCAATCTCACCCTGTACCCACTTGAAAACACCTCCAATTCAATGAACTATCCACTAATATAATCATTGCTTCCTTTAAACTTCAAATCGATGAGTATTTGTTCATCACCTCCCACGAACTGGTTTTCTTCAATATACGTTTGTTGTTAACAGCCAAAACAGCAGCGATAGTGAAAAACTTTGATCTATAAAGAACAGGTGTAGGTATTTGAAGGATGGATGTGATGAGTGTTTGTTGGTCATTAGGAGCCGTTAGAGTTCATTAGAGGTTTAATTGATATTGGTGACGTTGCTTGCTTTGCTAATTAAGTATACTGGATTACAAGAAAAAAAAAACTGTTTTTAGCTGGTAATTGGTTTTGGAAAAGTAACGGGAAAGCTGGAAGAGATAACGATATATTTGAATATTACGTAAAGGACTCGTCGATACTTATATGGCAAGAGATATTAATAATATGGGCATTAATTTGGATAATAATGATACTGATTTTAATTCCAGTCCTGGTCAATTATTGCCTCCAAGTAAGATAGAAGCCAGTCATGGTGTTTTCATGGCCAATATAAATGGCTCATCTTCTCCTCAAAAATTATCGATTGTTTCGAGTAATAATAGTAACAGTAATAGTAACAGTAGTAGTACTAAGGTAATTGAAAGTTTACATGATCAAATTGATACGTTAACTAATACAAATTTACAATTGACAGTACAATCGCACGGTCTTTTAGATAAATTAGAAAATGCACAACAAAGAGAAGCTAAACTATTAGAAACTATATCTTCATTAAAACATGAGAATGAAAATTTGAATTCAATGTTTAATAGAAAGACAAGAAAATTAAGAGATGTTGAGATTGAATTCGATGAATTGAAAATTAAGTATCAAGCAGTTTCTGATGAAAAGAAACAATTAAGTGAAAATTATTCAAAAAGTAATGAACATGAATTGATACTGCAAAATAAAATGGAAATGGTTGAAAATCAATACAATTCAATGATTGGTTCTCATGAATATTATAAAGAAAAATATACTTTAGAGATTAGCGCTTTAAAAGAACAATTAGAAACTTTAAAGTTAAACCAAGAAGATTATATTAAGCACATCAATAATCAAAATAAATTAATTCAAGATAAAATTGATAATTTTAATGATAAACAGGAAAGATTAACAGAGATAAATGAATCATTCAATAAAATTATTTTTACTAAATGTGATGATGCCATTCAACAATTAGATTTACCTAATTGGATTAATTTATTTCAAGAATCTAAATCATTGGTTACTAACTATGCTAAAGAAATGAATATCGAATTACCAGAAGATGTCAAAGTAATTGCTAGAACTAAAACTTTAGAAATGTTAGAATCAAATTCTCATTCATATCATAATAGAAATAATGAAAAACCAATGAGAATGGTAAAATTAAGAAACATTTCCCCGAAAACTACACAAAACGAAATTAATTCATCACTTCCAAATAAAAGAAGTAGTTTTTATGGTGGCTCGAAAACATTTTTTACTCCAAATTCTTCATTACCAGGAACTTTACCAGGTGTTAAAAGATCAACATCGATACGAAAGGCTAGTAACAGAATATCATCCATCAGCCATTCTGCTAATTCACACCATCCAGGTTCTTTTGCATCACAAACTAATCATGGGAATGAAAATTCAAACTTACACAGTAATGAGCAAAGCAATATCGAATCTCATTCAAGAGTCTCTTCAACTTCACAGAACTCATCATATCGTAAAAAAAGAAATAGTATGATGTTTTATGGTAATTCCAATTAAATACAGCATATCAATGTCATTCTTAAATAATACATTGACTTATACACAATACCCTAATCAAATACATATACATATACCTCAATATATGTTCATCATAGATATCACATATCATTATAGAAATTTCACATTTTTCAAATGTATATAGAAAATATAATATACAGACATTTTTTCAGTAATTTGAGCTGGTATCAATTGCAATAACAGCAATGATCTATTACAAATGGCTTCTTATAATTGGCATCTTCTTATATAAATTACTATTATTCTTCCCATTAACATCAAAAATGAAGGCGATGGCCTTAAAATGAAAAATATTGACTTATTTCAGAGGTTACAATCAAAGTAATGGATACTAAAAGAGAAGAAATATCTGTAAGAGTATATCTAAACTAATGTGAAAAAGATAACTGATCAATATTTTATTAGTATGAATTGTTCAGTATGTTTTGATCAATCAACAAAATTATTTTGTCCACATTGTATGAACACTTCCCCAAATTTATTACTAAAATTAAGGATAGACTTGATGTTACAAACAGAGAAGAATAGACATCTTAAAAACAAAGTTGAGAATATATTAAATTATGCAATGGGTAGAGATCAAACTATTACAAAACAAAATGTTGAAGGTGTTATTTTGGGTCCTAAGTTGGCAAAATTAGAAGTGTTAAAATTTAGGATGAGAAATAATAGGGTAAAATTAAGAATCAATCAACAATCAGAGAGATTGGAAGCTAAAAGGAAGAAATTGGAAAATCTAAAATATGAACTCGAAATGAATACTATTGGATTGAATAAACCTATTTCAGATGATAAAGACAAAGAGGTTAAAGAAAAATTAAATCGGATTGAAAGGATTGTTAAAAGTTCACAAGAAAAAGAATGCCAAATGTTAATCAATTGGTTTAATATACAAAAGCGAAATTCTTACCAATTACCATATACATTATCATTTTTGCCAATTATATCATTGAAATCTTTTAATAAGTTACCTCGAAATATAGCTATTACATCAGTTAATAAAACGTTCCAATTTTTAAAATTGTATACTGATATAATATCATTATCAATGATCTGTAAGAAAAATGAAGTATTAGAAACAAAAGATATAAGTGATAATGATATTGTTAATTGGATGACGAGATTAGTGATGATTTTATTACAATTAGGTAGACATAAGAATTTACTTCCTTTAGATCCTATTGATTTAAAATGGCTATTGGAAAAGTATGATGTTGACGCATTGTTTTATAATATCGTATTAGGACATAAGTTAGAATGTAAACTAAATGTAGGATATTGCTGGACACAAAGGAAAATTTTAAAAATTGTTTCTGAAACTATGCAGTTATCCATTAAGCCAGCCTCAGTGAATAACATACTTATTTCAAAAGAGACTGTATCAGATGATGATATATGGTACATAGTTGGATAACCTCTTCGCAACTAGAAAATATTAAGTTTTTTAATTATTAGTTTCATAGTTTGGTCGTAAAATTAGGTGAATATGCATACACAGATATAAAGATATATATATACATATATATAACATAAAATAAATAAAGTTTCATAAATAGGTAGAATATTGATACGATTGTAATAAAAAATATAAAAAAGAAGATAAAAAAATAAAAAAGAAGATTCAAAAAGACTGTAACTTTTTCCCTCATTTTTTTATTGTATTTGGGTCTTTTCTTTGGATACCATATAAATTGTTTAGAATATTACTTTGAAAAGCACTGTTTGGGTTAAATTTTGTTTCTAATGACTTATTGTAAGAATTTGAATTATATAAATTATTATGCAAAGTAATTGGTAACGACATTCTTACGTTTTTAACATCATTATTTAATTGTTTCGTCACTGTAAATGCACTTAATAAATGGGGTAATTCTTTTTGTAAAATATTTGTTTTTTCAACTGGTGATAACATTGAAATATCACTCATTTCAGAATATGATAATCTTCTTGGAGAAACTTCGAATGATTTTTCGAAAGTTGTATCTGTATTTAAAGTAGTAGAAGAGTGAGACGTTGGCAACATATTCAGAGATATACAATCATCAATAGAGGTTGAATTTTCCATTAAAATTGAAGATTCTTTAATTAATAATGATTGAATCTCTACTAACAACCAATTGAAGTTTGATTGCTTATACATTTCATCCATTTTAATATAACATTCAAAATAATGATTAAAATTGTTGTATAACTCTGATTCATTTTTCTGATTTAATTGGTCAAATAAATCAACTTTCAAAAATGATAAATATGAAATAAATGAATTTGTTGTATTTGAAATTTTTTGTAAATTTGAGTAAATTTCTTCATTATAATCATTAACGTGTAAAACGGTTAATAGATAGTCATTTAATTTTAATAATTCAAAATTGATTATTGAACATTTATTTATAATGAATAAAATTGAAGTTTTCAATTTCATAATATTTAATTTTTTTGTAATATTTGACCAAATTTCCAATAATATTGTTATTGAATTTTTCAATAAAAATTCAATATTTGTAGTATTATTAGTATTTAAAATAATAAAATTTCTAATTTCATTAATATTATCAAATTTTTCCGTAATATCCAAAAGATAATTATTACATGTATTCAAATTATCTTTATTAATATTATTAGAAGCACTTTCAATTGAATTTTTTTGTAATAAATCTATATTATTACTTAAAAATTTATTTCCATTCACCACAGCAATTAATCTTTCTAAATAATTAAATTCTTCAGCGTTAAAAGTCAAACCATTCTGTATCAATAAATCTTTCAAAATTGGAATATCCACAAGTGGTTCTCGTTCACTATTAACATATGATATTATTTGATCAACCCCCATTGACTTAATGTGTTAAAAACGAAAAGCAACAATTACAATCTATATATCTCAATTTTTCTTTCGAACATAGAACCGGTATGGTCTCCTTATAAAACGATGGATTAACCAAACCACACTACAACACAATCCAACAGACCTATATCCCTCGACTTCAGGACTCTCTTATTAATCACACAAGGCATATATGTCACTCATCCAAACCACACATGGCGTATCCAGGAACTACCACATTCTCATCAAAAGTGTCTATCACTTTTCTCGAGATCCCTCCAGATCTCAGCGACGGTTACCCGACCACAAGCACATCTAATATTATGCATACACACACACACACATACACACACACACACACACACACACACACATACATCAATGTTAATAAATAGTTGCATGTATATATTAATCAAATATACTCTACTCTTGCAACTATCCCCTCCCCACCCCATTACATTGCACCTTCCATGCCATCGACTCTTCTCTTCTCTTCTCTCACTGTACTAACTACTATGAAAAATTTAGCTCAAACACGCACAACTGAAATTGAGAAATGCAATGAGTCGATTTGGATGACGAAGAGCAGAAACATTGTCTTTATTGAGCTGTTCTGTTGGTGTGGGTATACATATATATACATATATATTTGGGTAATACAATACACACTATTTGTACTACTTATAACCTGTCCTCTTACTTGTCTTGTGAGTGTCGGTTAAACGTATAAAGTAAAAGCATAGTAGTAAAAAGTATTTGAAATTTTATTTCTTTTCCTAAAACATACACATTCAACTATTCGAATATGGAACTCAATTCTTGGGACAGTGAGAATGAGTTGAAAGGGAAACATTCAAGGAATGGATTTGTTACAACTATATTGAGTGATACTAAAAATATAGACGATAATTTTTATCCACATGAATCATTAACTTCAAAAGAATATAAGAATGAGAAAAATATTTTTATCAGAATTATTGACTCAT
This sequence comes from Vanderwaltozyma verrucispora, assembly GCA_030565105.1. Lineage (NCBI taxonomy): Eukaryota > Fungi > Ascomycota > Saccharomycetes > Saccharomycetales > Saccharomycetaceae > Vanderwaltozyma > Vanderwaltozyma verrucispora. The sequence continues at coordinate 88,420 of JAJMAX010000016.1, forward strand.
TCAAACCACCAGAAGATGGTTCTTTCCATACTGGTAATTTAAAAAGATCATTAAAATCAAGACATTTAATTATGATTGCTATTGGTGGTTCTATCGGTACTGGTTTATTTATTGGTTCTGGTCAAGCATTAGCTAATGGTGGTCCATTGGCTGTTGTAATTGGTTGGACAATTGCAGGTTCACAAATTGTTGGTACCATTCACGGTTTAGGTGAAATTACTGTTAGATTCCCTGTTGTTGGTGCTTTTGCAAATTATTCAACTCGTTTTTTGGATCCAAGTATTAGTTTCGTCGTTTCAACAATTTATGTCTTACAATGGTTTTTTGTTTTACCATTAGAAATCATTTCTTCTGCGATTACTGTACAATATTGGAATGATCAAATTGATCCAGTTGTATTCGTTGCAATTTTTTATTGTGTAATCGTTTCAATTAATTTATTTGGTGCTCGTGGTTTCGGTGAAGCTGAATTTGTATTCTCAATGGTAAAAGTTGTCACTATTTGTGGTTTTATCATTTTATGTATTATTTTAATTTGTGGCGGTGGTCCAGATCATGAGTATATTGGTTCAAGATATTGGCATGATCCTGGTGCTTTAGCAAATGGTTTCAAAGGTGTTTTATCAGTTTTAGTCGTTGCATCGTATTCTTTAGGTGGTACTGAAATGACTTGTTTAGCATCAGGTGAAACTGATCCAAAAGAATTACCAAGTGCTATTAAACAAGTTTTTTGGAGAATCTTGTTTTTCTTTTTAGTTTCTTTAACTTTGGTTGGATTTTTAGTTCCATACACTAATGAAAATTTGTTAGGTGGTTCTTCTGTTGATAATTCACCATTTGTTATTGCAATAAAATTACACAATATTAAAGTTTTACCTTCGATTGTTAATGCTGTTATTTTAATTAGTATATTAAGTGTTGGTAATTCATGTATTTTTGCATCAAGTAGAACATTATGTTCAATGGCTCATCAACGTTTAATCCCTTGGTGGTTCGGTTATATCGATCGTGCTGGTAGACCATTAACTGGTATTATTATTAATTCATTATTTGGTTTATTAGCATTTTTAGTTAAAACATCATCTGTTTCTGTTATTTTTGATTGGTTAATGGCCATTGCTGGTTTAGCAACATGTATTGTTTGGTTAAGTATTAACGTATGCCATGTCAGATTTAGATTAGCAATGAAAGCTCAAGGAAAATCATTAGACGAATTAGAATTTGTTAGTGCTGTAGGTATCTGGGGCTCAGTATATTCAGGTGTAATAAACTTTTTAATTTTAGTTGCACAATTTTATGTTGCTTTATGGCCAATTGATGGCTACCAAAACAGTAGTCAAAGAGCAAAAATTTTCTTCCAAAATTATTTATGTGCTTTAATCATGTTAGTATTGTTTGCTGGTCATAAAATTTATTACAAATACACAACAGGACATTGGTGGGAAATGGTTGCTTTGAAAGATATTGACTTAGAATCTGAACGTAAAAATATTGATATTGAAATTGTTAAGCGAGAAATTCAAGAAAAAAAAAATTATTTGGCATCAAAACCATGGTATGTCAGACAATATCATACATGGTGTTAGAAATTTCAGTATTCAAAATACCCATTTACAAATCTCAATTTCATTTTAACATATCTCATTCTTACAATTTTTATTTGGTACAAAAATTATAAAATAACTGATTAAATGAAGGCAAAGAGGGGATTATATATAGGATCTCTTTGATTTGGACTGCATATGTAATATAGCATATACTTATTAATTGTTAAATAAGTGTAATTAAAATAAATAATAACGATCTTAATCATTATTAATGAAACAGTAAGTTAATACTACTTGTAAAATATCACTACTTACGTCCAATTACGTTACCCGGTCAAGCGCATTCAAATTAATATCTATTCCCTTATTACAAATAATGTAAATACTGCAGATGCATGGATGATATTTTGCCACACAAGATATAAAAGTGATTTTCAATGAACCATCGTTATAAGAGGTCAAATTTAAATTTATAGACATCAAAGGGATAATATATTGAATATGAATAAGAACGCATCAAATTTTAATTTGAAACATGCAGGGAAAGTTTACCCAATCTCAATTACTGATGCTACAACTGTTGCTGAGTTAAAAAGTGAAGTTGAACAACTAACGATGATTCCATCATCTCGTCAAAAATATATGGTCAAAGGTGGTTTATCAGATGACAGTGCTACTAATTTATCCACTTTTTTTAAAGAGGGCTCAACAGTCATGTTATTAGGAACACCAGATGCAGGATTAATCTCTAAACCAAAAAAGACAAACAACTTTATTGAAGATCTTGCACCAGATCAACAATTACAACAACTAAATGATGTCCCAATTGGCTTTCAAAATATGGGTAACACATGTTATTTGAATTCAACATTGCAAGCTTTATATAGTATTGACACATTAAGAGATATGATTTTAAATTATAAAACCGATACTAATATTCCATCAACTGATGAATTACATCATAAGATTGTCATTGAATTGAAACGTTGCTTTGAAAATTTGAAAAATAAAAGTTTTAAATCAGTAATGCCAGTTGTTCTAATGAATGTTTTGAGAAAATGTTATCCACAATTTGCAGAACGTGATTCACAAAGTGGTTTTTATAAACAACAAGATGCTGAAGAATTATTCACACAATTATTTCAATCTATGACCATTGTTTTTGGTGAAGATTTTGCTGATAATTTTCAAATTCATTTTAAGACAACAATTAAAGATACCGCTAATGAAGATGATTTAACAGTTAAAGAAGATGAAGTCAATTCAAAATTACAATGTCATATTTCTGGTACAACAAATTTTATGAAGAATGGTATTGTTGAATCTTTACATGAAGAAATTGAAAAAAGATCAGAATTTACAGGCTTAAATTCTAAATATTCTGTTGATAAAAAAATTACAAAATTACCAAAATTTTTAACTGTTCAATATGTTAGATTCTTCTGGAAAAGATCAACTAATAAAAAATCTAAAATTTTACGTAAAGTTGTATTTCCATTTCAATTAGATGTTGCTGATATGTTGACACCAGAATATTCACAAGAAAAGATTAAAGTTCGTGAAGATTTTAGAAAAATTGATAAAGAAAGATTAGAAGATGATCGTGAATTGAAAAGACGTAAATTAAATGGTGACGATGGTGCTTTAAAAAATGATGCTGGTGAAGTCATGACACCAAGAGAAAAACAAGAGACTGAGAAAGCTTTAGAAGAAAGTCATAGAGAACATTGGTTACAGGAATTTGAAAAACATTATCCAGAAAATTTGAAACCAGGTGAAAATCCATCATCAGTTTATAATTTAATTGGTATTATTACACATGTTGGTGCAAATTCTGAATCTGGTCATTATCAATCATTTATTAGAGATGAAAATGATGAAAATAAATGGTATAAATTCAATGATGATAAAGTAAGTGTTGTTGAAAAAGAAAAAATTGAACAATTAGCTGGTGGTGGTGAAAGTGATAGCGCTTTAGTATTAATTTATAAAGGTTTGGGTTTATAAGTGAATAATACTTAAATCACATTTATATAAGTACATAATTTAATAGTACTTAAAGCAATAAAAATAATTTGCAAACGTGACATTTATTAAATATTATACTTAACGATATTATTCAACTAACCAAAAAATTATCACTGAAAGAAAAATATTACTTTCTCTTTTAATATGTTTATTAAACTACTCAGAAGTACCTCAACGTTCACCCGTTCTATTTATGACTATATCGAATTGGTCAATGCATTAAAGACAATGCATTTGAACTAGACTTACCCATGACAACCAAAAGATACCGAGTATACAATATACAATGGCTTAAGAAACGACTCAACGACATTAACTCAATAGTAGGACATGATCCAGAGAGTGACACATACTACTGTAAATTACGTCAATGTGACCCCAAACTAGTAACCACATTCCCAGGAGAGGAACTAAAAGCTTTAGACGAAAACAAGTACCATAGCTTATTAGATAACTTCCAAGCAGCGGTAAAAGAAGCCAATCCAGTGATTCAAAATGAAGAAGGGAAAGTGTAATGATATTACATGAAGACAAACGTAATATAAAATAGACGACACCCAGAATTGCTAGAACATTTACTAATTAGGAAATGTTCAATGAAGCTGAAACAAAGTTGGTATTGCGATAGTTAGACAACACTATGCAATAATACTTACAGACAAGAAACTACGTCGACTAGATATTACAAGAAAATAAAAGGTATAAATACTGGACGTATTTATACTTCGAGATTATAAAATGTTATTGATGAGAACATAATGATAAAACAAGAACAAGGACAAGAATATATAATATATAAAACTAGATATAGTAGTTAGTATATATATTAGACATAGATCAGAATATAAGTTATATAAGTGCTTATATTGCCCGCCACGAATTGTTTAACAAGAATAGTAACTAAATACTATTACACCCAAAGTAATAATAATCCTCTCGGTAGCCAAGTTGGTTTAAGGCGCAAGACTGTAATGTGTTAACAAAGTAATCTTGAGATCGGGCGTTCGACTCGCCCCCGGGAGAATTCTTTTTTTTGCTCGTGGACCTTCTGTCATACTTTCCGTTCAGTATACCATTTTCAGTGTGACCCACCCTAGTTCTAAAAATATACAACCAAATTGAAACGTTTTTTAAGTAATACACAGTAAAATAAGCATTACTAGGCTTTCCCCTCTCCTTCACTAATTAAATCATTCAACTATTGTGAACAAATAAATGCTGAAACTGAAACTAACCAGCCCACAAATTTTGTCACAAATTTTGTCACACGAAAACGCGAAACATCCCAACAGATCTACCAGTAATGAACCAAGCCACTTGAAAAATTATTCACTGATTCAATCAATGACATCTTTTTCCTGTGGTTTCAATGAAGAACCTATACATCTTTAACACCAATTGCTGCTACTTCTGCCCACTGGCAATCCTCTCTAGTGTGTTTGAAGATGTTTTCAATTGTTACAGTGGTATTAGTTGAGATAGGGCCATCGATCTTCTGTTCTTCACTATTGATAGTCGTAGATTAATTATAATTAACACACACGGGCTACTTTACTTTGCTCAACGTTCTTCTTTTCGATAAGATTGGTATCTTAGTCTCAATCTCTCTGTACGTTCTCTTGCCACAGCAGAGCTAACTCTTATCAAAACCAAAGTTCAACCACTGAAACATCTGAGCAATAAATAGTCTCTGGTTTTTTTGCTAATGGCTTGTCTATAATTGTGCACACCATGCCTCACTTTAAGATGCGTTTGTTCATATTGTTACTCTGCTGGTGCTTTCTGTAAGCCTCATTAGTTCAATTCACTATAATTCCTCAGTTATAGATGTATTTATTATTTCCTTACTGGCAATTCAGAACTTATCATCTTCCATTGCTTAAAAAATATTACTATTTATGGGCATTTATTTATTCAGTCTAATCATCTGTCCTGATAAACTATTATTAACTTGATTTAAAAGATATATGAATATATAATTATTTATATAAATACATTTGCTTGTTTGTGTCTAAGTTACGTTTTTTGAGTACTTCGTCGATTATAAGATTCATCGTTATTGATCTAAATATATATTTTAAACTTATACTATATTGACTATACAAAACAAAAATATAATAACTGAACTTCATCAAACATTAAATTTATAATGGGGAATAACATTGCTTCATTATTATGTTATGGTTTCGTAATAATATCTCATGTTTTCTCAACCGCTATTTTAATATTATGTTCTGTTACTGTACCTGTTACTAAATCATTGGGGTTCTCTAAATATAATGATTATATATATGGTGTATTTGGTTACTGTGATAATTTAAGTGATTTTTGTTCCAAAGCATCGGTTTCTTATAAAGCATATCAATTAGCAACAGATTCAGATAATTGGAAACTTTCTTCACAATCAAGAGAAGCTTTAGGTAGAATGTTAATTGTAACACCAATTTCAGCTGGTTTGAATTTTTTTGCAATTATATTTACTTTGATACCATGTATTTTATTGATTTCAAATAGAAATAATTATCCAATTTTTTTCATTTTAAATTTATTTGCAACAACTATTGGATTTTTAAGTGCTGCTTTAACTTGTATTATTGTCATTTTATTATTTTATCCAAATCTTACTTGGACTTCATGGATTTTAATTCCAGTCGCTGCATTACCATTAATTTCAATACCATTAATATTTTTGGCTCATTCAAATAATTCAAATAATAATATATACTCAAATGACGGCAATGATTCAGAAAGTTATGAACAAGAATTAATGGGAATTATAGATGATGATAATATGGCTAAAAAATTACATGATACAAATGAATTTAATTCAAATGGTCCAATTGTTTTACCAGACTTCCAACAGACTTCAAAATCGATGTTGACTGGAACTTCTACATTAACTGGGACTTCACAATCTTCCTTGCCAATTAAAGAGAAAACTGATTTATATGATTCGGAGAATAACGATCAATCAGTACCATATTCTGCTATCGATAACCAAAAAGATGGTACTCGTGCATCAATAATATCAGTTGATAAAAGAAAAAATGGTATGCAACATTCTTTATCAGCAATATCATCTAGTTCTTATCTTGCTGACGATATGCTAAAAAATTATACAATTGCCAATGGTATTCAAGAGAGAGATGCAATTGGTCATTCGGATTCAAATGATAATGGCAATGAAAGTGATAATGAATCTGGGTTAACCTCGGTATCACAAAGAGGTGTCAATCCACATTATCAACAGCAACAACAGCAACAACAGCAATACAATAACCATATGAATAACAGAAATATAGTCAATAATAATCAAAATTACATGAATATGACTAACCGTGGTTACAATAATAATCAAAATGGATTTCAAAATGAACAGATGCACGATAATCAAAGATCCATGCAACAGAGAAATATACAGCAACAGCAACGTCAATATCAAAATTATAATCCACAGCATTATCCACAACAACAACACTATCAACCACAACCACAACCACAACAATTCAATGCTCCTCCTCCTCCAACTGTTGGATTTTCAACTCGTTTCAAACCTGCTTATAAGAAACAATTAATGAGAAATAATATGCAAGGCACATCTTCTTTTAACAGTCCCTATGGATTTAGGTAGGTTTTAACATTAGAAATCAAAACAAACCTGTATCCATAGAATTATCTATATTTTTATCAAGATATATATATATATATATATATATATATATTTATAATTGTAATCAATATTCTCAGAAAAAATATCAACAAATATTGAGAGGTTTCCAATTTCTTATTTGTTTATCATTAAAATGTATTATATTTGTATTACATATAGTTTTATTGAGTCATAAAGATCATTTTATTATATTAATTAAACCAAGATCATCGTTCTCATCTATCTCTATTAAATCATTGCCAGTTGATAATTTTCCACCACTATTAGAATCGACAGGATTACTGTTATCAACAGGTTCAGAAACCTCCAAAGGGTGATCATCTAGACTGTGACTTTCAGGTTTTTCAGTATTTGAGCTATTTGGAATCGTTACGATAGTTTGGGGAGATGACTCGACTGTTTTATATACAGTTTTAGTTCCATGCGGTTTTAGCATTACAAAAAAGAACAATGCAAGCACACATAATGAAAGTAGTAAAATAATTTTACATTTTTGAGATTTCTTCTGATAATGAGTAGCTTTATCTAATTCTTTATTTGTTTCTTTTAATTCAACTACTGTATTCTCAATGTTGTAATCTATTCTATCAACAATTGTTCCTTGATCAATAATCAAACTTTGCATTTCTCTAAAGATTGTGCTAACTTCTAAGACGCCTTTAGCTAATTGTTTTATTTCTTGGTCTCTTTCGTGTAAAAATTTTTGTGAAGCTTCATTTTGATGCTGTCTCCTTAAAGTTGCTTGAGAATATTCTTCAATGTCATTTGTATTTCCATTTTGTTCTCTTTCTTCTTCTTCAAGTAAAAAAAGAGTTGATGTTGTTCCGTTATTCTGATTTTTTGGAATAATAGGTTTTAAATCATCTTTATTCAAAAATTTTAAATAATTATTTTGCAAAACTCTGAATTTGTTACTTTCAACTTGAATTTTTTGTGCATATTGTTTTTGTAAATTATCTAGTATAATTAATTCATCATGTTTTAATCTTTTATTTGCATAAATCTGTTCACTAAAAATAAAACTTAATTTTTTCATAACGTTATAACATTTTTGAAATAATTGTGTTACTTCATAACTTATTTCTTCAATTTCCTTTTCATCATGGCTTTTATCTTCAAATCCAGGCAGTGCATTTTTTTTATACAATTTTGATAATTGTCTCATTAATTTTATTACGGTAACTAAATAATCATCAATATCAAAAGTCAAATCAACGAACGGTGGAAACAATTCATCTGAGTATTGTCCTTTATCATTACCACGATTATTATTATTCTCTTCTAAATCTAACATCGGCAAATATTCATCAGCATCAGTATCATCTCGAGGTCCATCGTCTCCTTTTAAACTAGAAGAAAACTTCACGCTACTACGTGGGAAAGTACGACGATAAGACAAAAACAAATTGGTTCTATCTCTAAACATTAATTTTCCAACCTAATTGATATTCCAATATATGCTTATCTTGAATATATTCCTTAAACTATCAAATATCTAACCATAAATTCTCTTCTTTTAAAGGTTCAATTATAATTTAAACCTTTAAAATTTCATGTTAAACCTTTAAAAATGTTATTGAATATTGCGTATACATGCTAGCGCCGCGCTGTTTTACATACAATTTAGACTTGTTTTCTTGTGAATTCAAGATACCTTTGTAGCTATTGAAAGCATAAATCGATACTAATAGCAAGATAGATATGACAATGGTTGGAAAACCTGTATTACTGTACCTTTTTAACAGTTTCCAAGCAATGATAGATGCTAATATAGTACTCTCACATTCCACGAAATAGCCAATTCTGACGCGTATTAACTTGAATTAATTGCCAATGACAATAACAATGATGAAACAATAATTCACTGAAGTATATTTGTTAGAATATTATATCTAAAGGTAGAGGTATATTTGTGTCAGTGAGCCATTGAAGATTTGTTCTTCCCCTTTCGAGTGTTTGATCCCAACTATAGTGACATTGAGCTGCTAATTACTCGTTGAGAAGAAGATGCCAGAAGTTATAGAGATTAAAGAATCTTCTAATGGCGATTCTAAATCAAAATCTGTTAGAAAGAGAAAAGCTGGTAAACTTGAAAATAATAAGAGGAGACAGAAGACATTTGCTGATTTTAAAAATGTTAAAATGGTGGTAACACCCTCTACTACTGCAACACTTGGTTTTAAAAAAAATGAAAGAGTGTCTTTTATTAAAGAGAAAAGTTCAGAAGATGAAATTGAAAATGACATTGAAAATGATGGTAATATCAAAAATAAAAACAATAGTGATAAGAAATCTCAATTTAAATTTGATCAAATTGTTAAACATAAACATAATTTTTCCATTGCTTTGAATCCAGGATTTGATGATCAAAATTTAATTACATCGAATTGGACTTCAAATATGCCATTAGAATATTCAGATTTTGTTGATAATTACAATGATACTGAAATATCACTTCAATTCAAAAAAAAATCAATTCCTTATGCTGGTGATATTATTAAAATAATGACATTTATTAATAAATTTTATTCAGTCTTCAGCGAAGAATTATTAGATATTACTTTTCAAGATTTTGAAATTGGCCTTGACCTTTATCCATCATTTACAAGCTCAGTCGATTCACCTCCAGTGAAAGATTATGAAAGTTATTTAAATGAAAATGAAATAATTGCAGCACAAGATAAAATGAATTTAATTTTATTAACTTTATTAAAATTACTTTTCAATCCTTTAAAAACAGACAATCAAACTGATTTACATAGACCATATGCAACTCTGTCAAATTTACAATCAAAGGAAGCATTTGTTAAATTAATGAGAAGATTACGTTATAATATAAAAGATTGGGGTCTACCAAAAGAATGGCGTATTGATAATATGTATTCACACAGTGGACAGACGGTTGATGGTTCAAATGACGATTCTGAAATGAAAGATGATGATGAAGTTAAAAATTATGATGAACTTGAAGATGATGATGAAGTTAAAGATGATATAGGAAATAATTTTGTTGTGTCTGAAGATAATGAACAATATTCGGAAGAGATTGAACATCAAATTAAGTTATTGGAATCGGTACCGGTATATAGTCAACAACTAGCTAAAAATGGTATTTTAGCGTTGGATTCTCATGATAGAATTATTTTATTAAGAGCAATGGTTGATTGGTGTTCTACATATTCTCCAAAAATTCGTAGTGAAATTTATCGTCTATCTCACTTTAAAAAAGATCCTGCATTTGGAGTTCAAACCTCTCATGTGAATAGAGCACTACTTGAAGGTGTTAATTTGACAATGGCACAATATGCAAAACTATGTGAATTATTTGAAATAAGATACGAACGTAAAGATAAAAGAAGGAATTCTAAAAGGCCATTAACGGAAGAAAAAAGGATAGTGTTAGATGGTAAATTAGAAGTACTTAAAGATATTAAAGAAAAATTAAAAGATGTTCCACAGAAGGATAAAGAACAGGCAATTGTTTCTTTGCATGATAAATGGTCAGAAATTTTTGAAGGTGACTTAACAGATACACCATTAAGTAACCCTTTCCAAGATGAGGTATATAGACTAAGATCAAATGAATTTTTTATTGGTAGAATTCCATATGTAGGTGATTTTTATCTACCGATGTTGTCGACGTATTATGATCCAAATCAACTTTTGTCCCCATACAAAGATTTAAGAAGTATACAAAAGTTATTTAAGAGATTTTTAAAAGGTGGCATGGATATGTCATTATTATTAAAGCATATGGAAGAGTTTAAATCCATGAACTTTAAAATAATATTTTTTGATAGTTACGCAGCTGTTCATGATAGTATGGATAGTGTGGCCGTAAATGATAACACAGAACCAGATGAAACCAATAATTACTGGTTTGAAATTTCTAATGACATTAAATCACTCAAATTTTTAATTAATTTACTACAAAGGCAAGGAAGGTTACTTAATGACAGAATTGGTAAAATGGGCAATGAAGAAAATAACAACAATATCGTTTTAATGAATGACAGAGTTGGAATACTGAAAGATTATCTAAACGGTTTCTATAATGTCTATAGTCAAGTTGAAAAAATGAAATCAGAATATTCAGGAATTAAAGTATCATCCAGAACTCTCAGACAGTCAAATAGACGTGAAGTTAATTATCGTAATCAATTAAATGATGATGAATCTGGTTATGATGATAATGAAAATTATGTTGATGAAGAAAACAATGAAGAAAATGAATATTTAGTTGATGAAGAAGATCTAGAGTTTGAAAATCTTCAAAAAAAACCTCTCACAGAAACCAGAGAAGAACGTTTAAGAAGAAGATTAGTGAATAAACAAAAGTAAATTTGAAAATTGGATCAACTCCAATAGATGAATGTACTTTTAACAATGCTACTTTTGTTGAGAACGGTTTCTAGTTTTCATTTTCTTTCCAGTATATTTAAATTTGCATATACTTAGTAGAATCATAATTGTCAATTTTTACTACTATTTAAATTTCTCATTAAGTTTGTATTTAAATTATTAAACAACTTTCATATATACATATATTAAATTAAAACTTGTATTACTAATTAATATTTTTAATCTATTTCGTTGCTGATTTTATCATTCATTGTTGTCATCGTATTCATCCTGATCATTACTTAATAAGAAATAATCATCAGCATTATTTGCTTCTTGAAGAGTACCAAGATCACCTGGTGTCATATAAACAGTAGATGCATTAACGCTATTAGCTCTATAACGTGAGTCACTTGGTGAACCTGGTACACTTAAGGATCTCATAATTTTAAATTTTTTACCATCAGACATTGAATCCATATTTTCATCATTAATATCTTCACCGTTTGTCATTTGTCTAAATATGTCAGGATATCCTCTGCGTAGTGACAATTGTCTCGCTTTATTGTATTCTAAACCCATTCTTTTCCAATCTAATAAATCAGATAATCTTTCAGTTCTATTTCTTTGATTAATCCTTTGTCTTCTATTTTTTCTAACAAAATCTTCCATATAGTCAACTAATTGTTCAACAGATTCATCAGGGTTTTTGAAACGACGATCAACAATATAAATACCATAATCTTTAGCTTGATCAGTTTCGATTAAATCTTCCATATAAGCACCAAACCCTGATAAGTTGGTGGTTATAGAAGGAACACCCATAACGGTACATTCAGCTGGTGTATAACCCCAAGGTTCGTAGTATGATGGGAAAACACCTAAATGGCAACCACGAACAAATTCATCATAATCTAAACCTAAAATTGGATTGTTAGCATTTAAGAATTCAGGGTGGAAAATTACTTTAACTCTATCAGAGGCATTATTAAACAATTGAACATGTCTAATTTGATTTAAAATTGGATCATGAGAGTCATCACACATATTATGTGTGACAACTGGTGGTAATTGGCCATCTGGTCTTCTTAAAGCAAGAACACGCCTTTTCAACATGACTCTATCAGCTTCTTTAAATAATTCATCTAAGTCGTTTGGTAATTCAGAATTCACACCAAGATTTGGGAATCGAATAGCGTGGTTGAAAATTCTCTTACCAATTAATGCAGTAACTTCTTTGACTGTGTTTTCTAAAGAATTAACAACAGCTTGTGATTTCAATGCCTCAACAGTGAATGAATTTGTTTTTGCAGGCATGATAATGAAAGCGACGACAGTTTTTTTAGAACCAGATACTTTTAATCTATAATTTAATCTAGCTAATGCTTCTATAAACATATCAGCACCTTTATTTTTATATTCATATCTACCAGCGATAAAGAAATACAATGTTTCATCTAAATCAAAATCAAAACTACCATGAAAATGGCCTCTAACGAATTCATTAATCTTTTCCTTTTTAATTGCATGTAAATTTTGAAATTCATGTACAGCTTGAAATTTAGTTACATTTAAACCATTTGGCAAGATACCATCTGGTTTTCTCTTTAGCAAATATTCTGCTTCTAAAGCAGTAATTTGTGAAACAGTAGTAAAAACATCTGCTGTATGTGCAGCAGCACGTTCTATACAATAACGGTGATAAATACCATATTTACCAGCTTCGTGATCGACGTCAAATAATGATAAATTATTATAAAAATCGACTTCACCAGATGCACATAAATATCTACCTAATAAAGTTGCATGAGTAGTAAAGATTGTAACAACGTCAATTCTTCTCTTTCTACATAATGGTAAAGCAACACCAGCTAACCATTCATGACAATGAGTAATAATTGCATGCTTTGAATCTTTTGTTGCCAATTCACCTAAGAACCAAGCTACTGTATAACCTAATAAAATTGCATCATTTGTTTCGGTATCATTTTCTGGTGAAGGAATTCCAACGAGAGACCAAAGGTCACCTTTCCAATCATTCAAATGATGAGATACAGAAGCTAATTCAAATAATATAACACGAGGAGCGCCTTCGATTAACCAACGACCATAAACAAAATTAACTCCTCTGGATTTCATTGATTCTAAGACATATTTAATTGGTAATAAATCGTCTGGGAAGGTTTCTGGGTCATTCCAATCCAATTCATCAACCTCACCTTGGAAAGTTGCTCTATTCAAAGGACCAATTAGATGATATCTATTATTATATTGGGCAGCAGTAGTGGGTGCTTTAGACTTTAATACGGAGTAAATACCACCAACTCTATTAGCAACTTCTGTTGCAACTTCAAATAATAAGTGGTTTTGAAGATCACGTGGCATGTTTTAGTATTTTCGTTTATTTTCTCCCTTTAAGCTCAAAGTAATAATACCAGTAATAGCAACAACAACAACAACAATAATGATAATGATGATACACTAGTTCAATCTCTTTATAACTGCAAATATTTAATTATTAATTAATTGAGTCAAACTGTATTAAAGTATTCAAATGAGGAGTGCTCGGTTATAAGAATAGATAAGTATGTAATTAAGTATAATTATCAAGTTCTTATTATATATATGTATAGGATATAATTAATTGAAAATATGGAGGTATGTATATACGTGCTTATATATATATATGTGTGTGTAAGTGAGATTATGTACTTGAGTCACTTAAAATTGAATAAAAAAAATAAAAAAAAAAAATAACTTGACCACAATGTTAAACCAACAAACAATAATCTAGTAAGGACAAATAGAATATTGTCATATTAATGGGAAATGAATTGAAAATGAACTTGGTTTTGCTTCAAGACAATTTTTAGAGGAGAGACATCATGCAGAGAAGATGTAAAAGCTCATTGCTTGAGTGAATGAGAATAGAAAGTAAAAGTAAATCTTATAACTCATCTGATACAAAGATGAATTCCTATGCACTTCATTATATTATAGTGTATAATATAACATACCGTGCAGAGTTCAAGAAAGGCGTTGTTGCCAATAGTGCATACTGCAATCTACATCGTATTACCAAATTAAGTTAAAATAAATTGAATTAAGTCGTAAATAAACCCAGCAATAGATCTGAGATGATGGAAGTAAGTAGTCATTGCTGATTGGTATGTTAATAAATATGAATTTCAAGAACTCATGAGAGGGTGGGGAGGGGGGAAGAGTTGAATGTTTTGCAGTGGCCTGGCGGGGGTGAACAAGGAGCGTTCTGTCTGTCTGCCTGTCTGCCTATCTTTGTTTGTGCGGCGGGTGAGTCTCTTCCCAGCAAATTGAGCTAGTGAGAAAAGAGTTTGAGCCCAGCGAAGTAAATGCAGTGTGGGATTTGGGCACCAGCGGGTGTTTGAGCCCAACGAAGAAGAGATAAGCTCAGATCTGTTTGAACAATGTACTAGTATCTGGTATGGTATGGTATGGTACTATGTATGCTATCTTAAGTGAACGTATCTTACTTTCTGTTCTCTATAACTAACTGCTTTTGTTGGATCTGAACAGCAACAAACCTCGCTGTCACCCTTTGCCTTCCTATCGCTCTCTTCCCGCTTTGGGAATCACAAAGGGTGACAGCCAAATTAGGCGGGACGCGTTGGTGTGTGATTTGTGATCTACCATCAGGTAACGACGAAAAGGTTGACTAATATTCCGTTACTTGTTGTAAAAATATGCATGAACCAAGAAACAAGAGTATGTAAAGAAGATTGTGGACTATTTGGGAGATCAAAAACAAGATTGGGAAGTCAGTTGAAGATGATTCTAGCTGTTTTAGCTCTTTTAGCTGTTTTGTTCCTTCATGAATCCCAATGATTTTAAGAGTCCAAGAAAGTGTGTATGTTTTTATGACTTTTAAAGAAAGAACTATTATTAAAATAAATAATGAGATAGAATATAAAGAAGTTATTATATATGATAGGTTTTTTTTTATTGGTAATATTAGTATAAAAAAAAAAAAAAGGTATTCTGTTTTCTGTTTTATCTTTTATATTTTTTAATATTTTTTTTTTAACTGCTTTTTATGTGGTTTTTTTTTTACTTGTGATTGTAATCTTGTAAGACTGTCTGTAATGTTTTAACTCTGAGGGAGCTAATCATCTTTTTTTTAAAATTTACGTTTTTTATTTTCATACGGTACCATATTGAAACTCAATCCTAAGCTTTCTAATTCGTCTTCTAGTTCTCTGTCTGTATTTGATATTGACCATTCTTCAATGTTATAACCATTTACTGAACTATTAACATTGAAGTCAAATAAAGTTAAGATATCGTCTTGAGTAAAAAATGGATCTGTTAATACCGTATCATTCGGTTCGTCGATAATAGCCTTGACTTCTTCCTCCTCTACCTCTTCCTCTTCATCCTCTTCTTCTTCTTCTTCTTCCTCTTCCTCTTCCTCTTCCTCTTCTTCTTCCTCTTCTTCTTCCTCTGCATACTCGATATACTCTTCAGTATTAGTTGCAACTACCTCATTTTCGTCTTTATTTACTGTTTCTACCTCAATCTCATCCTTAAATAAAAATTCATTAGAATCGTAAACCTTTCTCAAATACTTGAGATCTCTGTAACAAAATACTGCTTTTTCTCTAGTAATTTGTGTCCTTTTGTTCCTTAATTGAGTATCATATGAAGATGTCGCGACATCTTTAACATGTTCGTTATTCCTATTTTGATCTTTAATAGCTTTGTATTCTTTAGATTTATAATAATCTAAAAAAAATTCATTAACAACTGTCATGTCAGTATTATTAATCATTAATAATGTTAATCTTGTATTTTCAAATTGTTCAATTTCTAACATTTTTATTAATTTGTTCTTAGTTTTGAATATATCTAATCTTAATGACGACAATGTTTTTAAAAAATTATCTTGGTTAACAAAAGGTAAAGGATGAAATAAAAAAAAATTTGTTGATAAACTATTTAATGCCTTTGCTTTAAATTCTTTTATCATTAATTTATAACTCGATAATAATGAGATATTTGACTTAATAAAATCTGTACACATCCCTGAATATTCTTTTAACGTAATTCCTAAAATATTTTTAAAAATTCTATGGAAATGCCATGGTGAAATATCAATTGTATAAGCAATTTCTGTAAAATCAGGTATGTATCCTTTTTGTAAAGCTAATTGAATATTTCTAAATGAACGAAGTCTTTCATAAATTTTCCTTTCCCTTTCTTTTCTTTCCTTTTCAGCTTCTGTCTCTTTTTCATTACTCTTACGTTTCGAACATTTTGCCTTATATTCTTTTTTAACTTGTTGCATTGAAACTCTTAATTTTTTTTTCTCTGGAATTGATAAACCAACATAATTATTCAATTGAGTATGTTTACTATTTTTTTCAGTAATTATACTGTCTGTTTCAACTAATAAATATGAATTAACAATTGCATATGTTAAGAAACAGCAAACCAGATCAATTTTAGCTAGATTAATTGTCTCACAATCATTCATAATTCTATTCTTAAAAATTTGAATAATTCTATCATTATGAATTGAGAATAATGCCTCCTCTGTTTTAGAATTTTCTTTCACTAACTTTGGAATAATTGGATTAATCTTTTGTATTGGATCTGATACATTATAAGGAAGGAAACAGTATTTTTCTTGAACGACACCAGAGTATGAGTTCTCATGTAAATATTCTTTCACTGCTGGCATAGTGTTATAAGGAACTACATGAAGCAAATGAGGTCTAAATGACAGAGATTCGTAGACATTGGTCATAATCAAAGAAGTTAATTTCACAGAAACATCCCTTAATATATTTAAATCTGAATTATCAAATCTGTCATTTAACGGCGCAAAGTGTTCATCAAGACTCAATTGAAAATTAATCTTATTATACAACATCTTTGGTCAATTAATTTTGTTATGTACCATTAAGAAAAAAATTAACTAAATAATTGTACTGTTTAACAATACAGATTATAAAAATAAACTTGATTGATAAATCAATTGCTGGATGACACAGTCACTGACCATCAAAAAATCTTTATATATAAATTTTCAAATTGTATTAGCAGAAAGATGTGATCTTGCACATCCTTTAATAAGTTCATTTGGGGTTTCAACTTGCATTGTTCTAAATTTGCATCTTTCTTCGAAATAAGTTTTTTAAAACTGTGACCTTTATTCTTAAATATTTGCTATTAGCAACCATTTAATTGATTTTTAAATAAGAAAAAATCTTCTTTATGATTCTGCTCTTTCAAAATTTAGAAATTGAAGCCTGTATCTAATATGCTATTATATGAAGTGGATATGTGGAGAAATATCTTCTTATTAACGCTATGGTAATTGAATATTTATTTAAGACAGTATAAATACTTTGCAAAAAAATATGTAAAATATGCGCAAGCCCGGAATCGAACCGGGGGCCCAACGATGGCAACGTTGGATTTTACCACTAAACCACTTGCGCTAGTAATTTATATGTAACCATAAAAGAACTTTCTGTTACAACACAGACTATAATACTGAAGGAGTTGATACAGAGTGCTTGTAGGAACACATACTAATAATAGATATTATGCAACTATTACTAATATTAGATGGCAAGGAGGTCGCCTATAATACAAACCTCAATGATTTGTTTCAGAGTAGACGATTCTTTCTTAACTAGGAAATCCTCTCTACAGGGCGTTATGGTTCACATAACTGACATTTCATAACCTTACAGTTTTCTGCAACTCTCATATCACAACAGTTACGTCCAGTTATAGAATAGTATAAATTGAGAAAAATGATTGAAGGTAAATGTAATTCTCTAAATTCATTAATTTTTTAGATCAACAGGTATTTGTTACTCTCATTTAATCAACTTGAAATAATTATAACTAGAAACAATAATAAATATCTAATTTACTTTGAAAAATTAATAATGGAAGAATGAGTTTAAATAATAAATAGTCTGATAAAAAAATAGATTTTTATTCAGGGACAATTTTTTCTGAATGTCTAGCTTTGCATATTTTGTAATATCACCTTTCAAGAATGATTTCTTCTATAGCCTTCAAGCAATTTATTTATAAATCAATTAAATGATTCAGACTTTCTAGGGAAAGCAAAATTCTATCTACTGTCATTAAATTAGATTCATAAGTGTCTATAATAGTTAATTTTTTATTATTCTATTCTATCATCGATATATAATATAATCTATCAATATTTAAAGTATGAACTGTCTTTTACCTTTAATATTAATTCCAAACAGGAAAGTCGCCTGTGTTAAAATCTTGCAGACCTGTGATTCCAAGATTATCTATTGGAAGGAAATCAGATGTATCCATGCCTGTTAAATTAACATCTGGCTGTTCAAAATTTCTTATACCAACAGCTTCACAAAGGCTAGAGGCGTCAATCATCAAGCCATTGTTAAATGTGGATGTCTGCATTAAAAATTCTTCAAATTCAGGAATAACTTGGCTTGCTGATGAGCCTTCTGATTCTGGTGAAATGATACTAACGAGTTCTTCATTACCAATCATGCTAACACTTGGTATCGAACTCAGTTGGTTATTCAACATGGTTGAATTATTAGCCATACCAGGAGCCATACCTATTAAATGTTGCATGTTATTTGAATCATGAATTGGTGTCAGGGAACGAGCAATATTCTCTAATGGTGGTAATACTTCATTTCCCATATTAGGTTGCATCATAGTATTTGGATTAGGTGGGATCATTACTGTTTGATGAGGGGTCATTCCTGGTTGTAAAGTAGTTAATGGAAATGACACTAAATCAGTTGTACTTGAATTTGATTTAATACCCCCATTCTTTAAGTTTAGACGACGTCTTTTTGCTAAATCACTTTCATCAACAGGAGCAACATTTCTAACGTTACTTTTATTATAAGTAATTGGTTGGTATGATCTTATTGATGGTAAATGAATACTACTAGTACGTGTTGGCATCACAGCTGATAATGGTTGATTATCAAATGTAGTTGTACTACTCATTGTCGTGTTTGAACCAACAAATCCAACTGTATCCTGATAAACAGGGCATCTTTGTAACTGTTCTGCGTCTGCATTTAAAATAAATTGTGTTGTATTCTTGAAATTCTTTGGCATATCAGCAATTTTAGGATGTTTCCAACCAGAAAGGAGTAAAGTTGAATTAGTGTCCTCTGGTAATGCTTTAGCCAAAGGATGGTGTAATAATGACATAAAAAATCTAATAGACATTGAAATTTTAGCAGAAAAAGAATATTTAACAGATACTTGTTTGCTTAATTTGTAAAACAAGGTCATTCTTGAGTATAAAATATCAGCCAAATTCTCACTATTTTCCAAATCAATATGTCTAGTAATATCATCGTTTATCATATCAGGTCCTTTTCTCTTTCTTGAAGATTTTTCTTCGTTATATTCTTCATTTTCACTACTGGTGCTATAACTGCTGGTACTTGCAGAACTGTTAACTTTACCTGTGGCAACAGTACTTTCACCCATACCAGTTAATGGACCACATTTGGCACGTAAAATCAAACAAATAATAAATTGTAAACCACGATTACCTGCATCTAAACAATGTGGAGTTAACATAACTTCCATGTAATTAAACATTGAATCTGATGTGTTTGAATTTTTAATACTATTGAAGAAATAAACACAATTTTTATAACCATCCATTGCGTAATTCAAAGCTTCTTGTGCATATTGTTTAGCAATAGAAGTAGTGCCAGGATCTTCAGTTGCCATTGGTTCATAATGTGTGAATAAAATGTAATTCAATAAGTACAATAAAATACGTAATGTCATATGTTTTGAAAATAATAATGCTTTTGTAGTTGATTCATGTGGCAATTCTAATTTCTTTTCTTGTTCAATACCGCCAAAAATCACAGAAGAGCCACGACTAGAACTTCTTTGTTCATAAATAATTTCTTCTAAACTTGGTAAGCCATAGCTTTCATCGAAATTTTGGTCAACAGTACCTTCTGAAGTATATAACAAACCTTTATTAACTAAATTTAAAATAACCTCATTGATAGAGGATTTATTATGAGTTAAATCTTTTAATGATGAAATCAAAGTATCTAATTCAGATTTTCTAATACTTTTTGCAACAGAAACATTTAAAACATGGTTTAAAACAGAAATAATTACTAAATCAATTTGAAAAAATAAAGTAAAATTTTTAACAATGATTAATTCTTTAATATCGCGAACATAATCAATTTTTGATGTTGATGGTAATTTAGTATCACTAATATCTCTTATATTTCTTAATAGTCTTGGGGTACCAAGAGATAATGATTGTTGAACATCTAATGAAACAATATAATACCATGTTTTTCTCCATGTGTGTTTATATCTTTCAGTTGCGACATAATTATCTTTTGAATTTTTATTAATGGGATTTGAATCGGATATACTTGAATTTTTTTTTTGATTTGAATCATAAATATTTTCATTTGGGTCATTTGGATCAATTAGAACCGTTTTTGTTGTATTTTGTGCTAATGAATCTAATGGTGTATTATCTGACGAATTTAAAATTGGTTGATTATCAGAAACTTGATTTAATTGTGGGAAATTATCAGGATCTCTATGTAAACCACAACTGAAGGCCATTTGAGTAATACTTGATAATAAAACTTGATGAGTTTCACTATCTTGACCGGCAGTTGAATTTGCAGGGTCGATTTTTGTAAATTGTGAATTTACGTTTGAATTTGAATTTGAATTTGAACCATATGATTCATCAGAACAGCATTTTAAATATAACTTATAGAAAATTGCAAATTGAACAGTAATTAAATTAACATTACTATTTGAAAAACTTGAAATTTCATCAAATTCAATTAAATATTTTCTTGTTAATTTTAATGATTCAACAGAAGGTTCATGTTTTAACAATACATTTTCTTCTTTAAGTCTACTTGATGATGTTGAGGATGTTGATTGAATACCAAATGTATTAAAAGTTGGACCTAAATCAATTGAACATGAATTTGATGGTAACGATAACCAAGTTAATCTCATTATTATAATTAAAATACCTAAATTACAATAATCTGAATTTTTCGTAATTTTTAAATCTTTAACATTTTCAGTTTCAAAATTTTGTAATGATAAAATTTTATTAATATTTTGTTTAAAATTTTGTTCATCAATAATTGGTATTACAGGATAAAGATGTTTGAAAAATTTATCGATAAATAATATAATAATTTGTTTTGGTGGTAATAATTCACAAATTCTTGATGTAATTTGATCATATGATAAAGTTGGTGATTGAAATTTTGTTGATTGTGGTTTTTGTATTAATGGTAGTAATGGACTTGAATTTCTTGAATTTATTAATTGTGGAGTATTCATCATTTCAAAATTATTTTTAGTTTGCATCATTTCTTTAAATTTTGTGTGGTCAACTGGACATTTATTCATATTTTTTGCAATATTATCATTATTATTTTTGTTGTTATCATTATTTAAAAGTGATGATGCAGATGCAGGAATTGGTGAAGATGCAGATGTATGATGTGAAACAGGGCATTTTTTACCAGTTGAATGTAATGGTAATGGATGCGGGGCTATTAAATTTAAATTTTGTGGTTGTTGAGTCTCTTTTTTAATAAATTTTGTATGATCAACTGGACATTTTTTCTTATTATTCAATAATTTTTTTTTTGATAAAATTCTTTTGTGATTATACCATTCAGCTAATTTTTCTCTCATTGTAAAAATTTGTGCCCATAGTAATTTTAAATATGGGTCACCTTTCATTATTGCTAACCAATGAGTTGCACCTAAATGTACGGTACCTTTATTTTTTAAATGTAACATATCAAATTGTACAGTTAAATCTAATTCATCATTATCATATTTATTTGAAACAGAATTAATATTTCCTTGTTTAGTTAAATTTGAATTATCATTTAAATTATCATTTGAGTTTATTGTTGTATCATCTAATAAGACTAAATGTGAATTACTATGATTTACTGAAACAGATTCAGGAGTACTCTCATTTGTTGTTGGTGAAATATAATTATTTGATAAATGAACTTTTGATAATGTATCTTCTAATGATTTAACTCTATCTCTTAATTTTTTCAATTCTAAATCTTTTGACATTTCTTTTTCAACTTCTTCTGCCCATGATTGTTCCATATAATGACAAAGATGTTGAACACCTGTCTTCAAACATTGATTACAATGTGGATGTGTCTTATCACATTTAACTTTTCTTTTACGACAAATTGTACAACTTAATGGAATTCTATTACGTTTTCTTTTAATTTTAGTGCCATTTAAATTTGGACTATTACTATCTTTATTCATTGTCTCTTATCTAATCTAACGTAAATAATCTGAACTGATCTGGTCTCTTTTATCCACTTTCCACTCTTCAAATCAGAAACAAAACACAACAATAACTACCTATTCAGATATAATTGACATATATATAAATTGAAACTTTACTCAATCAGACAACTTCTCTCATCGAGCATTTCATCAATTTTTAATGGAATCACAAACGTTTTCATTAAAATCGTTTATCACATTTTCCAATTAGAGATTTATAAACTCAACTTCCACGGTGATTTCTAGCCAACGCACCCTTCCGACCAGATCTGGAAAAGGTGTACTTTTCTCAGAAAACCCCGCAGGCAAACCCAGAAAAAAAGAAAAAGAAAAGGTTTTTTCACCAAAAATTTTTCAATTTTTGTGGCAGGAACGACAGAAACAATACAATAACATACAATAACATACCATACCATACCATATAATGCTGCCAATGTGGTTATCGTTATGAGCTGACAAATTGGCAGTGTCTCTTTGCCTCTTGCTTGAAGTTCGCTAAACGAAGCAAATTGGACTGCGACGAATCTTTAATGGTGGGCAACCAGCAATGAATGAACTTATGTACTTCAACGAGAGAGTAGGTTACATGTGACTTCTAATTCTTCTGTTGTTGCTGGGAGTATGATTACTTTCAGCAGGATGACTTAGTTCGACATTACATCTTGGACCCTGTATATATATATATATAAGTGAATGGGTTTTGTGCTGACGCTGTCACGAATACTCTCCCCTTCATACACACACACCCCATACACACTCACTCACTCACTCACTCACCATGTCCTTACATAAAGATGCAGATATCAAAGCTTTCTTTCTAAAGCGTACTGGTTCAGAGATTGAATCATTTATGATTGGAATTTATAATGCGTTGGCAAAGTTTAGCAATAATAACAAGATTATACCAAATAGAATTATTCAATCAACACCAATCGATAATATCACTCATATTTATATGCCTGTTATTGATGATGTTTACTCTGGATTGAAAAAACTAATCTATAATCCAAGTAAAAGTGATCAAGGGTTTAAAGGTTCAATATTGATTGATAATTCAGAAAATGGTAATATTATTGGCTTACTTGATGCAAAAGAAATCACTGGTATTAGAACTGCGATGGTAAGTTTTATACCAATTTTGAATAATAGATTAAAGTATATCAATGAATCCGAATCAAATTGTGTTTTAACTATTTTTGGTACCGGTTTGCAATCACTTTGGCATATTTTAATTTTGATTAAATTGTATTATAAATTTGATAATAAAATTAAAAAATTTTTTGTTAATATCATGTTCAGAAGTAAAAAATTAGATTTGTCCAGTTTGAACAAGATTTTGATTGATTCACCATTTGAAGTTATTTTTAATCAGTATAATTGGAATGAAACTGAAATCATTAGCAAGATTATATCAAAAAGTAATTTTATCATTTCATGTGTTCCAACAATTGATCCAACTTTCTTTTACAAAGATTTGGTGGCAAATGTTGATGCAAGTGGTAATTCGACTACGAATGTTTACATTTCAATAATTGGTAGTTACAAACCTGAAATGCATGAATGTGATAACGAATTGATTGAAAATTTTATTAATGATAATGTTAAAATTATCGTCGATTCAAAAAAGGATACTTTAATTGAAGCTGGTGAGTTGATTTCATCAAATGTTAATGATTCACAATTATTAGAAATTGGTGAATTGAATCTAAATAATGAGTTACCAACCATTTCAAGATTTCATAAAAAAATTACATTGTGCAAAATCGTTGGATTGGCAATAATGGATGTTGCTATTTCTAAACAATATTTGGACGTTATTTCAAAATAACGATGGAAGACCTATCTCTTTATACTCTATTGTATTATATATTCTTGCTATGATATTTATATTCTCTCTAAATACATTTTTATGTTTAAATTACACTCAACAACAATTCTAAAAGATTTGATAAATTTTTAAAAAACTCTCACTGTTATAAGCAGATAAAATTGCTTAAAATATGCTTAATTGAATAATACCTAACAGTAATAGGGTGAAACAAAGTGAAAGAAGGTAATATTATTCAGGGTTGTTGATTTCATTAAGATGGATTTGGTTACTGCATTAAAATCTATTTTAACTTTGGAATCTCAATTGGAAGAAATGAGTTTAATAACAAGAGATTATGAAATTGAAATGGAGGAAGTAATTGAGAATTCTAAAACTGAACTAACTGATAAAATCGATGAGGTTAGAAAATGAAATTATCGACTTGAAAGAATCAATACTTCGATTAAATCCAAGATACTGAAAATTAACTTTTAAAATTCAAGTTCTATAGTTGACATTTTAGGAATTAATTATCTAATTACTTATTCATTTCATTTTAGGTTAAGGGACATTCAATATTTTAATATTTATTTTTTATTTGACAGAATATATTGATATTTAGATTTAGTTAGTTAGTTAGTTAGTTGGTTGGTTGGTTGATTGGTTGGTGAACAATCGATTTACTTTGGGGTAATAGTCATTTCATTATTTACATGTAGTATAAAATATGTTGTTTCCACCAAAATGCAATATCATATAACACTAACTGATTTTTACGTTTCTCAAATACTAGCCAAGCGATAAAATGTTTCCAAGTCCAAACCCAAGACCATTTTAAGTTATCTTTATTAATAGATTCACATGATTCATCATAAACAGTCTTAGCACAATACTGGGTCATAATTAAAAATGTTCTTTCTGGACCTAAAGGATTTTGTAAACATTCATCTAAATGTCTTGTTAAATCATTAGTTTTTAAAATTAATAAAACAATACGAGGAATTCTCGCTAAAATACTCATTAAATCTGTTAAAAATGATCCAGATACAATACCATCTGACATAACTTTGATTTCATTTTTATTTCTTTTCTTTGATATATCATAATGCAGAGCAATATCAATACTTCTACCTGTAATTGCTGCTGCAAATAATGGGAATTGTTCATCAGTAATATTGGCAAATCTTTTCGCATAAAATTTCATTTTTTCTTGGTCTTGGTCTAGTAATGCAAGCCAAAATTTAGCATAATCTCTCCTCATCATTGTTGTTGGATGCCTGTACAAACCATGATCGAATAAAATAATTTCAAAATTATGTGGATTAGAGCTTCCACCATATGGAATTGCTCTAATTGCTAAGTTACCACCATGTGGGTCACAATGGATACCGACATTTGGTGTAAAAATCATATTATTGAAAATATGTGATAAACAAGAAGAAACTTCAGCTCTTGAAATATTATTTGAATCCATATAGGTTAAATCATCTAATCTTTTACCTTCAATATATTCCATTATTAAAATTCTTTTATTTGATTTAATCACATTTGGAATTCTAATTGCAGTTTGTTTCTTATAGTTGATGAAATAATTTTGAGTATCTATTGCATTTCGTGCTTCTTTATTAAAATCAATTTCAACGTAAATTGATGATTGTAATTCATCACCCAACCATGTTAATGGATATTCAGGGAAAACGATATCTAATAAATTAAAAACTGTTTGTGTTAACATTACATCCAATGGTATGAATTCTTTTAAAGATGGATGTTGGCATTTAATAGCAACTTTTTCACCAGTTTCTTTTAAAGTAGCTACATGAACTTGAGCTAACGAAGCTACACCTATTGGTTTTGGATTGAAATCTGTAAACAAATCATTAATACTTTGTTTTAAATCATGCTCAAACATTTCATTAATTTCTTTCATTGTTGATTCTGGACATTGATCCTGTAATGGTATCATTGTATCTGTCCATTCCGGTGGTAAAAGATAAGTCATTGCACCAATGTGCTGACCAAGTTTAATATAGATACCCCCATTAGATTGTAAAGCTTTTAATGTAATCAGTGCACATCTCAAATGACATGCAGCTAACTCCTTTATATATTCATCATTATTATTGTAATCTTTCTTTAAAGTTTTTTTATAATCATAAAAGCAACGAATAGTAGCTTGTGCAACAATACCAGTTCTCTTTAGATTCAGACCAATATGTCTAATGAATTGATGTGATGTATCGTTGGTATTATAAATAACCACACCAGTACCTAATGCAGTAGTCAAAGCAAATTGGCGTTTCGACAATCCAAATATTGTCCTTGATTTTATTTTATTTGAAGTAGTTGAATTAAATCTACGGTTAATTGGAGTATAAAACAATCGTTTTATTAGTAATTGTCTCATTTCATTCATATATTAAAGTAACGTATTGTTGAATATCTCTACTACGTAGTTAACCCTCTTTCACATCTCCTTTCACTGATTCAAAACCATCAAATGACTTATCTTTTATACCTTAATTCTTTCAAGAATAGCTAAAACCATAAATTTTGAAAAATTAAGCAAATGTTACTACAAAAGACATAGATGAGACTATATAAATAGAAAGGAATACATATTAATATGGTTGATTGTATAAAATATCCACATAATCAGTTACAAAAGGTGTTAAAAATGTATGTTATTTAGTTAAAAACACTATATAAATAGTAAGTGGTCACTTAAGACTGAATACTTTTGATAAGCTGACCTGGTATTGGTGAACGTCTGTAAATTTTTGTGTCGTTGCAATAGTAATCAATGTTAAATAACTGTAATTAATGACATTTATCTGTATATATATGTATATAAATGTGTCTGTGTATGGAGATGTGGGTTCAAGTTTTATTGTAGAATAATTAGTATATTAATTAATTATCTTCCTTGTTAATTGATTAATTTAGAGAACCAAAAGCACAATATGTTCGTTGATTATTCAAACTTATCTAGATTTGAAACAATAAATCAGGAATTCTTTAATAAGATTATAAAATTGAATAAATATCAATTATTTTTTGATATTAATCAGAAACGTAATTATGTACAAGATGAATTAAAGAAAGTTAATAGATATTGTAATGATATTCATATTATGAATGATATTCAATTAGAACAAACATTTTGTTTAGTAATGTGTATTGAACAAATGAAAAATTGTTTTGAAACGATTAAAAGATGTCCAACAATTATTCTAATTGAACCAAAATGTTTGTCATCAATTAAATTTAAGCAATATTATAATAGCTTTCAAATTGGGTTAACAAAACAGATTAGAGATCTTAGAAAAGAATACAGAGATTTGAGAATACAATTATGTAATTATATAAAACAATTAATAATTACGATCAAACCAGATAAAGAAACATTGAATAATTATACAAGATGGCACATTTTACAAAAAATATTATTTTATGACATATATAAAAAAAATTCAAAAGAGTATATTCATACGATTACAGTTCATTTTAATACCTTGAACTCAATATCAAATTTATTAGAAACGACAATGTATAAGAATTGTCTAAAAGATCTTTTTTTTTATAAATTTACAATTAATATTGATAATTATGATGATTTTTCAAATAAATTAACAAAAGAATCATTATTTCTTAAAGAAAATAAACAATTAATTAAATTAAATTTAAAAGAGAATGATAAGATTTATTCAATAATTGGGAATGAAAATAAAGTTAATAAAGTTAATAAAATATCAAATTCAAATCGGCCAGCTTTTTTAGAGGTATTTCAAACTGATGATGAAGTTTCAATTGAGTCAGTTTCAGAAAACTCATGTAAAATATACAATATTCAAAATAATGTGTTTGTTAATGATGAAGATGATAGTGAACATAATGGAATTGAAATTGAAATTGATACAGGTGTTGATATGGAAAGGAGGTCAACAAAAAGTGATATAACAATTAATGAAATTTTCTCTCCATTAAATACAGTTAATCTACCAACAGTGATGACATTTGAACAACAGAGTATTAAAAGTAAATATAAATTTGATAATAAAAAACCAGTTTTAAAAGAAATAAATTTAAACAAATACGTTTCACCATTACCAAAATCATCATTAAAACCCACATATGATTTAAGAGAATCTGTAATATTACATGATAGTAATCACAATTACACTACATCTTCACAAATTGGAACTAAGTTTGAAGAAGTAAATAACAAATATCAATTGAAAAGCATAGACGAATTAACATTCAGAGATTTCATGAGATACAAATTAAATAAAAATAAAACGAACAAAAACGATTCATTCACACCTATATTTTATTGCTACAGTAACGAAGAGCTTAATTGTAATAAGTAACTATTTCCTGTCCATTTTTTTTTGGTTTATTTTTCTATCCTCTTCTCATCTAAACATCATCCTGAAAGCCATCAACACTACGTTCAACGTAATCTACAATATACTTGTATAGATAACATTAATTATTCAATTGCAGCTTATTTATATCATACAAACTTTTTTTTTTTCACTTGTTCTAGCTCATCGCTATTAAATTATTCACTTAACATGGTGAAAAATTTGAAAAATTATTGTAATTTAATGAATATTTCACCTCATCTCATCACATTTTAATGTCAATTTATGTTTATATTTAAATAAAGCAGTTTATAAACTGATTAGAATAGTACTTATACTACAAATAATCAGTAAACCAAAAGTTTATAAAAAATGTTGTACTTAATTGGTTTAGGTCTTTCTTATAAATCTGATATTACCGTTCGTGGTTTAGAAGCCATCAAAGGATGTTCTCGTGTTTATTTAGAACATTATACAAGTATTTTAATGGCTGCTTCAGAAGAAGATTTAGAAGAATATTACGGTAAAGAGGTTATCTTAGCTGATAGAGAGTTAGTTGAAACTGGTTCTGCTGATATCTTAAAAGATGCAGAAACTGAAGATGTTGCATTTTTAGTTGTTGGTGATCCATTTGGTGCAACAACTCATACTGATTTAGTTTTAAGAGCTAAACGTGCCAATATTCCTGTTGAAATTGTTCATAATGCTTCTGTTATGAATGCTGTTGGTTCATGTGGTTTACAATTATATAATTTTGGTCAAACAATTTCAATGGTTTTTTTCACTGATAGTTGGAGACCTGATTCATGGTATGATAAAATTTTAGAAAATAGAAAAATTGGTTTACATACTTTAATCTTATTAGATATTAAAGTTAAAGAACAAAGCATTGAAAATATGGCTCGTGGTAGATTGATTTATGAACCACCTCGTTATATGACAATTGCTCAATGTTGTGAACAATTATTAGAAATTGAAGAAGCTAGATGTACACAAGCTTATACTCCAGATACTCCAGTTGTTGCAATTAGTAGATTAGGTTCCGCTTCTCAAACTTTCAAATCTGGTACAATTAAAGAATTAGCTGAATATGACTCTGGTGAACCATTACATTCTTTAGTCATGTTAGGTAGACAATGTCATGAATTGGAATTAGAATATTTATTAGAATTCTGTGATAATAAAGAAAAATTCAAGAATGATGTTATTAATGACCAAGAATTTTTTAAACCAGCTCCATGGGTTCCCCCTGTTGAAGAAGATGACAAATAATTAATGAAACTATATATGTATTTTTTTACTAATTTTTTCTAATCAAATTTTATCAAGAGAGAAATAATACCTCATATCCTCATCTCATTATGTATTATATGTAAAATATAAAATTTAAATAACTAAAATAATTCTAATAGAGAATCGCGAGCTTTCAATGTATTATGTGTTTTATTAATCTCATCTTCTTATCACAATCTGTATTTCAACTGTTTGAATTATATAGTAAAAGGCTTTAAGATTAAGATTCAAGCTTATTTTTCCAAAGATTTTAACATACCGACGAATTCAAAAAGTGAAATTTAAAACAGTTAAATACATACAAAAATGTTATTTGTTATAGTTAAATATTCATTTGATTATGAATAACAGCTACCCAGACAATTGCAGAATTGTATTATAAAGATGTCGCAAATCAAATATATGTTATTGGTCTCAAGACAAGGAAAACTAAGATTACAAAAATGGTACGTTTCTTTACCAACTAAAGAAAAATCTAAAATTGTTAAAAATATTACAGCTATTGCATTATCTCGTAAATCCAAGATGAGTAATATTGTTGAATATTCAGATCATAAAGTAGTATATAGAAGATATGCAAGTTTGTACTTTATTTGTGGTATTAGTCAAGAAACTGATAACGAATTGTTAACATTAGATATTATTCATAGATATGTCGAAACAATGGATACATATTTCGGAAATGTATGTGAATTAGATATCATTTTTAACTTTGAAAAAGCATATAATATACTAGATGAAATGATTATGTGTGATGGCTCAATGGCTGAATCAAGCAAAAAAGATATACTGCAACATGTAAGAACAATGGATACATTGGAACATAATGATCATCTGGATAGAGTATTAAGCTAAAAATAGAGATTGAAAGAAATATAAATAATGCATTAATAAGTAAGAATAAGAAGAAAAGATATATATGTATATATATATAAATATCTAACATATTTAGAGAATATAATAAAGTAATGTTCCTATAGTTAACCTTGTTTTTTGACAACAAGTCTTTTTACCATTAAATTATTGCAAGTACAAGTTTCTTTAGATTTTCAGTTCTTTTTAGATATTACTACAATATATGTAATTGATAATTGAGAATAGAATTGTTATATTTATTTATTATGTTCGTAAAGAACAGCTTGTTTAAAGAGCATAAATATTTTAATTCTTCCAATAATTACTGGGCGTGTGGCGTAGTCGGTAGCGCGCTCCCTTAGCATGGGAGAGGTCTCCGGTTCGATTCCGGACTCGTCCAAATTTTTTTTTTTTATATGCAAATACTCGAATTTATGACTATTAGTTAAGGTTATCGATCGTTCATTAAATGTCATAATAATAATATTTATTTTTTATACCTATATAATTAAATTAATTACCTGAACTGTTAAAGAAACAATTCCATAAATGTTTTTGTGATACAGATTCTCCAGTGGACTCTGTCATTTCGAATTCTTGTTCGACATCTGATAATAACTCATCGTCAGAATCTAAATTATCAGTTGAAAGTTTTTTCTTTCTTTTACCCTCTAGAATGCATTTATATCTAAAAATATTCTCCTCGACGGAATTACTAATCATGAAATTCCAAACATACGTTGTATGTGTTTGCCCTATTCTATTGTTTCTGCTCATCGCTTGTAATTCATCGCCATGGTTTATTATAGGATCTAATAAAAATATGTGTCTAGCATTCAATAGATTAAGACCTGCCCCCAAGGATTTAATGTTCAATAACAGACATGTTATTGATGAATTTTTCTTGAATTTAGATATTGTCTCACCCACTTGACTCGTATTTGATAGAGACGATAAAAATGTAATATCATGTAATTCAAGCACTTTCGAAAGTACTTTCAAAAAGTCGAGACTTTGAGAATACAATAAAATTTGAGGCTCATCATCATTTTCATTTTCACTTTTAAGTTTTAGGAATAATATTAATTTTATGACATTATCAATTTTTGATCCGAAACTCTCCTTAATAAGAATA
This sequence comes from Vanderwaltozyma verrucispora, assembly GCA_030565105.1. Taxonomy (NCBI): domain Eukaryota; kingdom Fungi; phylum Ascomycota; class Saccharomycetes; order Saccharomycetales; family Saccharomycetaceae; genus Vanderwaltozyma; species Vanderwaltozyma verrucispora. The sequence goes on from JAJMAX010000016.1 coordinate 120,842, forward strand.
TTTTGGACTTCATGAAATTCAGGAAATTCAGAATATTTTTCCTTAAAAATAGGTGCTATACCACTGTCCACATTAACATCCAATTTATTGTTTTCTGATGTTATAGTATTTTGATCATGAGGCTCATTTTTTGTATTCATCTCACTTGAATCAGTTTCATCTTTAAATTTGAAATTATAAATTTCCACAGCGCTAGTTTCAATTTTACATAAAGGACAAGAATGTTTATTCTTTAGCCAGCTATGGATACATTTTTCACAAAAAAAATGACCACATTTGATAATAGAACCTTTATAAATCGTCGAAAGACAAATTGGGCAATTGAAAGATTTGTTTGATTCTACCATAGATTGCATACTGTTTAGAGTATTTAAATATTTTATTCTTGATTCAGCTGTATTTATAGATTTCAAATTCTGGTTATATTGTTCATTGTTCTTTATTGATCTCAAAATTGATGTTCTTGTACTTCTTTCCATTTGTAATAATGAGACTAGTGAATCCGAAATTTTCTGTAAATGACTAAAATATTCAACTTTGGCATTATAAATCAAATTAATTTTTTTCAATGATTCTCTGATTAATTTATTTTCTTTTTTTATTCTTTTGATCTGATCTTCATAAGATAAAAGATGTTTCTCAAATGAATCTGCAGTTAATTTACTTTCTTCAATTGGGGTTGTTAATCCTTTAACAATTCTGAAGTTTTTCAATTCATCAAAAATTGCTTTTAATGGTGTACCACTAATCAACTTTAATGAAGTTAATAACTCAAGATGGTAATCAGAGAGCTTTTTGTCAGCCATAGATAACTTTTTCGGAAATTTAATATCTTCCTCGGATGTTATTATCATATCTCTATTAACTAAAAGTTTTTCTAAACATGATAACATTGCGAATATTCTGTCTTGGTTATCAATAGAATTGGAATATTCTTTTGCCTTTTCATTTTCTTGATCATTATCTGCTTCTTCCGAATATACTTTTACCAAAGGCTGGTATGACAAAGTTATCAGCTCGCTCATAATGGTATTAAATTGATCAGCTTGTTCATTTACCGCATGTATTAAAATACTTAGATTTTTGAATGATCTAGACAATGAAATACTTGTGGAAAAATCCTTGTTATAATCGAAGTCTATAATATTTAGTGTATTTGGGTGATATTTAGATCCTTTTGAAAAGTACGTTTCTACTTCCTGAATAGTCATTGCAACTTTTTCAGTTCTACTTAACAACAACTGTTTTCTCAATTTCTCAGCAAGCAAATAATATTCTTGTTCTAACAACTGCATTTTATTAATTTCGTCCATTTCTTCAGTATTAAATACATCACTGTATTCTTTTAACGCTTTTTTTTCCTCCCTTGTTTCATTTAGTATAGATATTTTATTATTGTCATCATCAACTTCTTCAAGCTTATGGGAACCTAAGAAATAATACCCAGTAGCAATAAAGAAATATATTTGATGCAATATATCTAAATATGATCTAGCTCTTGTCTTTAAATTGATATTGGAAGTTACTTCGATAGCATTGGTTTCATTCAATTCATTAGTGCCTTCTTCTTCTTTAAATATTCCTTTTATTGTATTTACATCAAAGGGATCAGTAATAGAGCATTTTGTATTAAGGTCAGAAGTAACATTGTATAATAAATCTTTAAGTAATTCGATCGCTATCTTTGAGTTATTTTGTAATTCCATTTTTGCTTGAGCATATCGTATTTGTAACAGATAATTTTCTCGATAAAGGGAATCCACTTTTTCCATTGTTTCAATGGTCATCATTTCTAAAATATCATCAATATTGTGTAGAAAATTTGTACCAGCCTTTGATGCTTTTCCTAAACTCTTATTGTGCGAATCAGGAATAATAGCATGGCAACAAAGATATCTTAACCTGGATAGCCACTGGTTTAATTGAATGGTTGATAATCTATTGTTACCAGTGCCGTTAAGTCCATATCCTGAAGATGAAATAAATGTATTCCAAACATCAAGATAATTATCCCACTCAATAGGTGCAAAATCTAGAGATATCAAATAGTTATATTGTTTGGGGATTTTTATTTGAGAGCGAACATCTTTTTTTGTATGTCGTATGCATAAATTTCTTTCAAGAAATATATTAAGTAGATCGTCTAAATTAAACATGACTCCATTCACAAACTGATGTGTTTTAGAAATTGAAGTAACCTGCTCATTTGGTTGCTCATCTGCTTCTATGAGTATATTGTTATTTAAACTACTGACAATTTCTGGTAATTGTTGGAATGGATGAATTTTTAAATAAGATAATACAGTCTGTACATCACGGACTAATTGAATAGGTGTCCCAGAAACCCCCCATGTATGTACTCTGTGTAATAAACTGGTACATTTTGCTGATTTTGTGCTGTCACTATGAAGCATTTGAACTTCATCTAAAATAACTCTGAAAAATTGCATTAATGATAATGGTGATGAATAATCATATTTCGGTGTTTCTGTATTTCTTCTAACTCTTAGATGCGCGTTATATTCTGCGTAATGTACTTCGACACTGACAATATTATAAGAAGTAATGATAATATCAAATTTTGAAAGATTTTGGACAATTTCGCCTATTGAGTCCGTATGGAAGTATGATTTTACATGTTGATAACCTTTATAATAAAATATCGATATATTCGAAGTATGCATTTCCACTTCATTTATCCATTGTTGAAGAATTGCGTTAGGACATATAATTAATGTTGTCTTAGTTTTCAGTATGTTTTTACCGTCGTCTGCTCTAAAAGTTAAATTATTATCATCACTTAATTTTCGTTTATTAAGTAAAAGTAAAGATAAAACTTCAATTGTTTTGCCTAATCCCATTTCCTCAGATAGCAGACCTTTAGCTCCTATTATTGAATCATGTAATGTAAATTTTTTAAATATTTCATGTATCTCATCATAAGATGCAATATAATTTGTAAATTTATTCCAAAAAACAGAGTTTCCGTCTCCTAGCGCTATTACTTCATAACCAAATGACACATGCCTATTTAGGAATACATTTAAATCATTAATGGATACATTCTCTTTGGAATTTATTTTCTCCTGTTCTTTTTCTAGCATCCATTGTACAGTATCCATTTGAAATGGCAGTAATTCCACATTTAAAAAATCTAGTTTCTTATCAAAAGAAGGTATCATCGTATTCAATTTTGCTGTTGTGTATGTTGTAATTAGATGATTAAACTTTTTTTGAACAAACGTAGATTTATGAGAATGAGATTGTGATTGTGATTGTAAATTATCCATTTCTTCAAATGATAATTGCAAATTTTCATAATTGTGTTTTGTTTTAGAAAATAAAGTATCTAAAAATGAATTAGTTTCAACTGAAAATTTATTAAAAGAATACTCTTTATAATTTAAAGTCAGTGTTTCTGTAATTTTCCAATCTTTATGATCATCTGAAAATTGTATATAACAATTTGTAAGAGATATATCCTTGAATATTTTTTTAATGGAATTTTTAAATAATGTATTATTATTATTAATTCTTCTTTTCTTTTTCTTATTCTTTACTTTTGAAATAGAAGCTTCATTATTTTTTAAGTCTAATAATTTCTGACTATTTGAAACATTTTGTATTTCTTTTTCTAGGCATTTATGATGGCAGATTTCTAAAAATTTATCTGAATTTTTATCAACTTCATCTGAGTTGGTGTTTACTGTTAATAATTTATTTCCATTGAAATCATTAATAATAATAGTATTTTGAGCATTCTCCAAATTATGGTATTGTAATAAAACTGGATATTTTTTATTGGTAAAACTTTTTTCAAAATCATTAGAGATACAAAAGTCAGGAAGTTCAATGGATTTTTTATCAGTTTTTGATTTCTTATTACTTCCTAAAGTAGTATTAACAACATCGATATCACTTGTCAAAATATTCTTTTCTGTGAACGCTTGTATATTTTCCACATTATAAACGACGTGAGTTCCTTTTACTCCCAATAAATATTCCACATTCATAATTATATAGATGAGTTTATCAAATCTCTCTTCTTCTTCTAAATATTAATGTCGATATATATATTCTTTAAAACAATCTTGAACCCTCTTAAATAATACACATTTATGTTAAGTTTGTTGAAGCTGAAAAATATAAGTTAGCGTATTATTAATACAAACCAACCGGGCTAAACGCTGTAGCTAATAATAAAAGATCTCTCAACTTTATCTAACCTCTTTCCAACTAACTTGTCAGACTAATATATTGCTTAGATATCTGCAAATTGGAGATATCTGCTAGCATCTTCTACAAATAGTGTTCTCTCTTCAACTTAATTTCATTTTAAACAAAAATATTCAAATTGCCCTATTTACCCTATTTAATAATGGTAGGTCTTTAACATATTTACAAGCCCTGTTTATATTCTGTTACCCTGGATAAACAGGTCTCATAGACTGCATTCGAAGAATAAAGCAGACAGAATCTTAACCACTAGAGCTAAAAATGATATTGAAAACTGATCCAGTCGAGCCTAACCCAAACCCAAACCATATTCTGCTTTTTGTCCAAGTCGTATCTGCATCCCCCCCCCCATTATTTGATGATTGCTTTGGTTTCCTGCCATTAGCAATCAGCATCTTTTTCGAGAATTTAGCTGTTTTACATAAGCGTAGATCATATAATGAAAACAAGTTTGCCTAGGACCCTTAATATTTTAAGGGTCCTTTTTTAATGCAATATTTGTTGATTTACACTTTTTAGTGTCAGTAATAGCATATATTTGTGTCACGGTATCACGATTGACTGCTAGAATTTGGCCATTTCATAAGAATTACCCTTTTTAAAAAAAGAAAAGATGGCAGTTGATTGATACGTTAATATTCCATGCATGCTTGCGCAACAAATTGCTCTTAGTTGAGGTTAAATCATGAAATAGATAAATTTCAAAATGAAACTTTTGAAACTTTTAGGTAATTAATTGTTATCAACTGATAAATTTGCTTTTATTCTAAAAAATGTGAAATTTTTAATATTAGTCTTTTTTTTTTCTCTTGCATTTAAAGAATTTCATTCATATCTGTAAAGTATAAATATTCATTGGATTCAATAAAGGTAATGATTTTTTATTAATAAATAATTTAACTTTTGTTTGTATCTACTTTTTTTATTTTCTTTCTCTTAACAAAAATAAAAAATAAAGATTGTATAAAAGACAGTATACTGTGTATTTTGATATCTGTGTTTTAAAAGTTACTATTATTTCTTTCCTGAAAACAGAGTTCTATTGTTCAAAGGGTAGTACAGATAATTATATCGTTTTTTTAATTATTTATAGTAGAAAATTTTGAAAAAAAACAAAATGTCAGACTCAGCTCAATCATTTGAAATTTTGAGTCAATTAATGCAAGAACTGACTATTGCAAATGTTGATGATATTAGTCAAGTTTCAACTGAGATTTCTTCATTTATTAATGGTAATATTATTGAACATGATATTCCTGAGAAGTTTTTTCATCAATTGAATAATGGTATAAAAGATACTAAAACCTCTTTTAACTATATCAATGCAGTATCCCATATTGCAAATGAAGCTAATTTATCACCATCTGTTGAACCTTATATTGTTGCTACAGTTCCTTTGATATGTTCAAAAGCTGGTGACAAAAATAAGGAAATTCAAGCATCCGCAGCGCTAGCATTGACTGCAATTGCTAAAGCTGTCACACCAATTGCTGTCAAGGCACTTTTACCACATTTTACAGAATGTTTAGAGAAAACTAATAAATGGCAGGAAAAAATATCAATTTTAGCAGCAATATCAACTTTAGTTGATACAGCAAAGGCACAAGTGGCTTTAAGAATGCCAGAACTAATTCCTATTTTATCAGAGACAATGTGGGATACGAAAAAAGAAGTGAAAGAAGCAGCAACAAAAACGATTACCAAAGCAACAGAAACTGTAGACAACAAAGATATAGAAAGATTCATCCCTAAATTGATTGAATGTATTGCAGACCCAAATGGGGTTCCAGAAACAGTTCATTTATTAGGTGCCACTACTTTTGTTGCAGAAGTTACACCAGCTACCTTATCAATCATGGTTCCTTTATTAGCAAGAGGTTTGGCTGAAAGAGAAACTTCTATAAAACGTAAAGCTGCTGTTATTATTGATAACATGTGTAAATTAGTCGAAGATCCGCAAGTTGTCGCTCCATTCTTGGGTAAATTACTACCAGGTTTAAAGAACAATTTCTCTACTATTGCTGATCCAGAAGCTAGAGAGGTTACTTTAAGAGGTTTAAAGACTTTAAGAAGAGTTGGTAACGTTAGTGAGGATGATGTTTTACCAGAAGTTTCTCATGCAGGTGACATTGAGACAACATTAACAATTTTTACTAAATTGTTAAAATCTGAAAATGTTGCTCCTAGATTTAAAATTGTTGTGAATTATATTGCAGCTTTGGCAGCAGATTTGATAGATGAAAAAATAATTGACCAACAAGCATGGTTTACTCATATTATGCCATATATGACTATTTATTTGCATGAAAATCAATCAAAAGAAATTTTAGATGACTTTAGAAAATTGGCAGTTGATAATATTCCAGTTACAACAAATTTAGATGAAGAGGAGGAGGAAGGTGAAGAATTATGTAACTGTGAATTTTCATTAGCTTATGGTGCCAAAATTCTATTGAATAAAACTTTACTAAGATTAAAGAGAGGGAGAAGATACGGTTTATGTGGTCCAAATGGTGCCGGTAAATCGACATTGATGAGAGCTATTGCCAATGGCCAAGTTGATGGCTTCCCAACTCAAGAAGAATGTCGAACAGTATATGTTGAACATGACATAGATAATACACATGCGGAAACTTCAGTTCTTGATTTTGTATTTGAAGGAAATGTTGGAACAAAAGAGGTCATTACAGCAAAATTGAAAGAATTTGATTTTAGTGACGAAATGATAAATATGTCTATTTTTTCCTTATCAGGTGGTTGGAAGATGAAGTTAGCTTTAGCAAGAGCAGTTTTGAAAAATGCTGATATTTTACTACTAGATGAGCCAACAAATCATTTAGATACAGTTAACGTCAAATGGTTGGTAGATTACTTGAATGCTTGTGGAGTTACATCAATACTTGTATCACATGATTCTGGGTTTTTAGATAACGTATGTGAGTATATCATCCATTATGAAGGTTTAAAGTTGAAGAAATATAAAGGTAATTTATCTGAATTTGTTAAGAAATGTCCAACAGCTAAATCCTATTATGAATTAGGTGCCTCTGAATTAGAATTTAGATTCCCTGAACCTGGGTACCTGGAAGGTGTAAAAACTAAACAAAAGGCAATTGTTAAAGTGTCAGATATGTCTTTCCAATATCCTGGTACTTCCAAACCACAGGTCTCCGAAGTTAACTTTCAATGTTCATTGTCATCCAGAATTGCTGTCATTGGTCCTAATGGTGCCGGTAAATCGACATTAATAAATGTTTTAACAGGTGAATTGTTACCAACAACAGGTGAAGTGTATACCCATGAAAATTGTCGTATTGCATATATTAAACAACATGCATTCGCCCATATTGAATCTCATTTAGATAAAACTCCTTCTGAATATATTCAGTGGAGGTTTCAAACTGGTGAAGATAGAGAAACTATGGATAGAGCAAACAGGCAAATAAATGAAAATGATACAGAGGCAATGAACAAAATTTTTAAAATTGAAAGTACACCTAGAAGAATTGCAGGTATTCATGCAAGAAGAAAATTCAAAAATACATATGAATACGAATGTTCCTTTTTGTTGGGTGAAAATATTGGTATGAAATCTGAAAGATGGGTACCAATGATGTCAGTAGATAATGCATGGTTACCAAGAGGTGAGTTAGTCGAATCTCATTCCAAAATGGTTGCAGAAGTTGACATGAAAGAGGCCTTAGCCTCTGGCCAGTTCCGTCCTTTAACCAGAAAGGAAATTGAAGAACATTGTGCAATGTTAGGTATGGAAGCCGAGTTGGTGTCACATTCGAGAATTAGAGGTTTATCTGGTGGGCAAAAGGTTAAATTAGTGTTGGCAGCATGTACTTGGCAAAGACCTCATCTAATTGTTCTAGACGAGCCAACTAATTACCTGGATAGAGACTCGTTGGGTGCATTATCCAAAGCTTTGAAGGCATTTGGAGGAGGTGTTATTATCATCACACATTCTGCTGAATTTACCAAGAATTTAACTGAAGAAGTGTGGGCAGTCAAAGATGGTAAGATGACGCCATCTGGTCATAATTGGGTTGCTGGCCAAGGTTCAGGTCCAAGAATTGAGAAGAAAGAAGATGAAGGTGACAAGTTTGATGCAATGGGCAATAAGATTGCTGGTGGTAAAAAGAAAACCAAATTATCACCAGCAGAATTGAGAAAGAAAAAGAAAGAGAGAATGAAAAAGAAGAAAGAAATGGGTGATGAGTATGTATCATCAGAAGAAGATTTTTGATCTTTATTAAAAAGAAGTTTTTTTTTTAATATTTTTATTTTAGGTTAAAATAACTTTTCAATTTATATATTTAGTTCTTTATTTAATTTTTGATATATTTTATATGTACTTAAGTATGTATGCATATTATTTTTTATACATTTTAAAAATAAAAAAAAATACAAACTATTCATTCATTTATTCATTAATCATAAATATTCATTAACTCAGCGATTCTTATGGATTTTAGTTAAAATATCAGCCAATTCATCATTATTTAATAAATCAGAATCAATTGAATGAGTTCTTATACCGTGTTTTTCAAAATCTTTTGGATTTATTTTAATTTCTCCTTTTTCTAAATAAACTATATCAGTAATAAAACATTTCCAAGTAATTTTATTTGTTAAAGTATTTAAATCAATTGGTAATGCTTTTCTTGAATTATATTCTAATAATGAATTAGTCATCGAATCAATAACAAATTTTACATAATTATAACCTGTCAAACCAATAGTTTCTCTATCATATGTATTATTAATCAATAAAACTTTTTTAATTGAATTTGAATGTGATAAATATAATGTTTCTGTAATATTACCTAATATTATAATTGGTAATAGTGAAGTCATTAGAGAACCAATTGAATAAATAATCATATCAGAATTAATAATATCATTAATTGCTCTCTGATTACCAATTGGTTTAATTTCTTCACCATATGGATTAATATAAAATATTTTTTTAATTTTTAATGGTTTTATTTCTTCACTTTCATTTTTATCAAAATGTAATTGTGAATTTTTTAATTCAGGTAAAATATAAATTGGATTTGCAAATTCTTCTACTTCTTCTACTTCATTTTGTTTAATATAATTGATTTCATTTTTCAAATGAACAAAATTTGTTGATTCAACAATTTTTGTTATTGGTGAAGGGTGTGAAATTTGTGATTGACCAGTGATGATACTATTATCATTTAATAAAGCAGAAATATGATGAGTAAAATTTGTATTAATACAAGGAATAACATTTAAATGTTTATTACAATAACCGATTCTCATCATTAATTCGATTGAAGAATCTAAAGAACCACCAATAAAAATTCTTACAGAAGATAAAAATAAATTACCAATTGATGCTTTTGCAAAATTAAATGAATTATTTAAAGTTTTTGATTTTTTTAAAATTTCTGATTGAATATTAATTAAGAAAGATCTAATTAATTCTTTTAATTCAATTGAAATTAATTTCCAAATTTCATGATTACCTTCAATAATATCATTCCATTCAATTTTAGCTAAATTTTCATTATTATTTAATCTATAAGTGAAAAATTTTTGTAATGATTTATCATTAATTAATCTTACAATTCTTGATCTAATATCACCAATTGCTGGTCCACCAAATACTCTTAAAATTTCACTTGTTGAACCACCATTATCAGAAATTGGTAAAATATAAGTTAAATTACCAATTAATTCATAATCAACGATATCATTGTTATTATCAATATTTGATAATTTATTAAAACATGGAGTTAAAGAATTTGTTGCAGTACCACCAGATAAGACTACTATATTCATATTTGTGTCTATAAATTATATTTAAATGTGCTTATACATATGAATATTAACACTATTAGTAATTATTTACACAATATTTACATATTTACACAATATATATATATGTATGGCAAGGATACAGATCTGATCAATCAATTCCCTTGAACCTTCCTCTCCCTTTCTCTCTTTTTCAGTTACAAATGTTACAGAATCACTCACTATATCCCCGCATTCTTCAAATATGCAAACAAAACAGATCACGTGATACCATTTCACTCAAACTAGTTCTTCCTAAAACAAACAAACCAAACAAAGCGAATGACACGAGAGAGAACAAAGAACCATTCTAAAAACAGAACATCTTCCTCCTTATATACAAATAATCATAATCTGACACCTCCTATGACCCCGGAACTAAACTTGGACTGGCTCTTGTCCGGACACACACACACACACACCTAATAAATAAATAAATGAATGACCCGGGATTTACCGATATGCCTGACATGACATGACTCCCCGGGGTATATCCTCCTCTCCCCATTCCACCGACACTACTACACACACAATCACACACATTACGACTACTAACTACCCCGGAGCAAATAACACAGCTTTTCTCCTTTGTTGGAGATGAGAACCCGGAACGGAACAAGTTAAGATAGGATGACACAGTCACACACAGTTACACAGCCAGTCACAGTCACTCTTGCTTGTTCTCAAACTTATATCTTTGTTGGTGGTTGGTGACTGTTTATCCAGCAATCTGGGAGGGGTTTGCCGCCGAGGTCACTATCTTTTCTAGAAATATGAAATATATATATATATATATAGGGAAGGGAAGGAGGGAGGGAGGATTTTATTTTGGAATTATTTTGTTTGTAATGTATGTATGTGTATGTGTGTGTGTATGTATGTACATCCAACAATACAATTAAAGTGAATGTTTAATAATTATGACTGGCATTATTAATAAAATTAATGTTGAAAATCCAATTGTGGAAATGGATGGTGATGAACAAACAAGAATTATTTGGAATTTAATTAAACAAAAATTAATTTTACCATATCTTAATATTGATTTAAAATATTTTGATTTAAGTATTGAAAATAGAGATTTAACAAATGATATTGTTACAACTAATTCAGCTATTGCAACATTAAAATATAATGTTGCAATTAAATGTGCAACAATAACACCTGATGAATTAAGAGTTAAAGAATTTAATTTAAAAAAAATGTGGGAATCACCAAATGGTACAATTAGAAATATTATTGGTGGTACTGTATTTAGAGAACCAATTATTATACCAAAAATACCAAAAATTGTACCAAATTGGGAAAATCCAATTATTATTGGTAGACATGCTCATGGTGATCAATATAATGCAACAGATTTTTTAATACCATCAGAAAATAATGATGGTAAAGTAAAATTAATTTATGAATCAAATGATGGTAAAACAAAAATTGAAAAAATTGTTCATAATTTTAATTCAATTGATGATAATGGTGGTATTGTAATGGCAATGTATAATACAACAAATTCAATTGAAGGTTTTGCAAGATCATCATTTGAATTTGCATTAGAAAGAAATTTACCATTATATTCAACAACAAAAAATACAATTTTAAAAAAATATGATGGTAAATTTAAAGATATTTTTGAAAAAATGTATGAAAATGAATATAAATTAAAATTTGAATCAAAAAATATTTGGTATGAACATAGATTAATTGATGATATGGTTGCACAAATGTTAAAATCAAAAGGTGGTTTTATTATTGCAATGAAAAATTATGATGGTGATGTTCAAAGTGATATTATTGCACAAGGTTTTGGTTCATTAGGATTAATGACTTCTATTTTAATTTCTGATGATGGTAAAACATTTGAAAGTGAAGCTGCTCATGGTACTGTAACAAGACATTTTAGACAATATCAACAAGGTAATGAAACATCAACAAATTCAATTGCTTCAATTTTTGCTTGGACAAAAGGTATTATTCAAAGAGGTAAATTAGATAATACTCCTGATGTAATAAAATTTGGTGAATTATTAGAAAAAGCAACAATTGATACTGTCCAAGAAGATAATATCATGACAAAAGATTTAGCATTAATATTAGGTAAAACTGATAGATCGGCTTATGTTACAACAGAAGAATTTATTGATTCAGTTTCAAAGAAACTAAATTCAAATTTTCTTAGTAACTTTTAATCAAAAAAACAAATTGAGTAAATTATAATTATCTAAAACATATTTAAATTTATATTTATATTTATATTTATATTAATATTATTTTGATATTGAGAGACATATAAAAAAAAATTGAATTCTATAAAAATAAGAAATATTATATTTGTGTCACTAATAAATTATTCGTTAATTTTAACGTGTAAGAACAAGTACCACTCTCTTGTATACAAGCACATATACATACAAGCATACACACACACACATCGTTTTGATAATAATGAAACTAAAAGATGATTGCTGTTTAACTTTCTATGGGTTGTACTTCATCATATTTAAACGAAATCCTAACAAACAAAAGACAAGAGTAAAGAATAGGTACAATATCAACGAGCAGTTTCCAACTTACAAGAACGACTAGACTTCAAATACATAACTACATATTTATACTTATACATATATATATATATATATATATGTATTAGTTAGCATCTTTAATACTATAACTTTTTAATAATGTGTCTGTCACTGTCACGCCAAACTCTCTCTCTTCTTCTCCCTTTTTCGTCTTCCTCTTTCATTGGCCATAATATCCAAACCATTGTACTATAGTATATCACTAGAACATCATTATTATTGTCTGTATATTCCTTCCCACCACATTGCAAGAATCTCTTGTCCATTGCCTTGTTCATTGTATAGTATTGTATTGTATTGTCACACTAATCACCACATCACTTACCACGACCACGCCTGTCTCTTTCTTTCAGTTCCCAGCCGGTTAAAAAAATTGCATTGCAATAATGTCGACAAAATGTAAGCAAATAAGCATAAAAAGCACAAATAAATGGTGTACTTTTGAACTATCGACTTCTGCTAATTGGGTATAATTTAGTCAACATATAAGTATACAATTGCATATTATTTAACTACATCTGTCATCAATTGGTCTGGTTTAAATAACTTATTTCTATCAACATTGCAAATAAGTTATTCTCGTTGTTTATTACTGCCCATTTGGAAAATAATTTATTACAGTGGAGGTCTATTTTAATAGCACGTGACTGGTGGATATCAATTTAGTGGTTTTAGGTACAAATATTAATTACTATTGATTATTATGGATGGACAATGGGATTTAGTAATATCATCATTGCAAGATATTTATAATGCTAATGAGGTTCAACAGTTTGACGAAGATTTAAATTTAAAAAGAATTAATTTTAATAATTTATCAGAAGATATTTTACAAAATTATTTAATTAATTTTCAAGAACATAAAGAAAATGTTAATAGAGCAACAAGATTATTGAATAATGTTAAAGAAAATTTAGATTCTGTTATTAGTTATGTTAATTCAGTTGAATTAGAAAAATTGAATGATTTGAAAAAAATTAAATCAAATGAAAATATTACCGTCACTTTATCAAATATGAAAAATGATAATAATGATAATATTAGTTTAAATTCTAATGGTTATAATGATATTGATATTGATATTGATATGAAAGATATTAATGATAATGGGGATGGTATAATAAAAATGGATCATTCAACTGATAAAAATGGTACAAATATTCAAATAGGGAAAATTTATTGGATGAGTCAATATAATAGTACTGAATCCTTACAAATTGGATCAAGTGTTGCATTTAAACCAAAGAAGAGTAATGATGGTGGTTGGTTTCATTGTGAAGTTATCAAAATTTCTGCTGATGGTTTGAAGTTTGAAGTTCAAGATCCGGAATCTGATGAATTTGGTAATACTGGTAAAATATTTAAATGTTCATGGAAAGATATAATACTAATACCATCTGCATCTGCAACAAAATCACAAATGCCAACTTATCTATCAAATACAAAAGTATTAGCGAGATATCCTGAAACGACAACATTTTATCCCGCTGTTGTAATGGGTAATAAAAGAGATGGTACTTGCAGATTAAAATTTGATGGAGAAGAAGAGGTTGATAAAGAAACTGAAGTACCAAGAAGATATGTATTACCATTACCAAATGCTTCCTCAAAACCTGCAAAAAAATAATTGTTTGGATCTTATAATTGTTATATCCTTTCAATACATTTTCTCTAAAATTCTCTAGATCAACATTAACACAATTGCATATGCTCATTCAAAAATAAGACAGAAACTACCCATACATATACATATACATATGCATATAAAATGAACATTCACATATATTTGTAACCTATATTAACCTAAAAAAATAAAATAATTCATAATAATAAAAATTAGACATGTTATTCTTGTAAGTTTCGATGTATTTATTCATTAATATACATTTCATATCATTATAAACATCTATGTAGTTGTTTGTTCATTTCAGTATATATCTACATAGTAAACTAAAACGTATCGAAATGAAAAATTGAAAAATAAGCTCATCCCTTTTCATTGAAAATTGCAATATTTAAAAGTTTTGGCCCAATTAAAGGTATCAACTGCTCATTAAGTTGCTACTTTCACAATCAAGTAGTAAGATTAATATTAGTATCAGTAATAAAAACAATAATAATAATATGTGGTCAATTTTTCATTTTAAAGTACTATTTTGGACACTAATAGCAGCGTGTGCATGTTACATTTATTTTAAGAATAGAGGGAAAATTAGTATGTCATTCTTTCTGATAATTTTATCTAATTAGAGTTTTTCATCAATTAGTAGTTCTTTTTTACTAACTTTTTCAAATTTTTTAACAATTGATTGTCTATGATCAATTAATTTTAAAATTTCACCTTTCAATTATTTATAGTCTATAACTTAAAGGAATTTAGTACGAGACTAAGTGGAAGACTAGGAGGTCATATAAGTCTTAATAACGCATTTAATGAAGATTTAGAAGCAGGTTTAAGTTCGAGAAATTTTGATATAATATCAGAAAATTCAGAAGATATAAGATTAGGTTTAGATGATGAATCTAAAGAAGAAATTAAAAAAATTATGGAGAATGAAAATTTGAGTTTTGATAAAGCTAGACTACTCTATACTGAAAGAAAATTTGGTAAGAATGGTATTGCTCCAGATGGAACACCAATGGATCCAAAAGCTGTTACATTCAGTAAATAGATTATTTATAAATTTTATTAATTTTTAATCAGACCTTAATGTCAATGAATTAATTATAATATTACAAATATATGCTTTTTAAAAAGTACATAAATAGCAAGTCTTTGATAAATTCAAGTAAGAAATAATTGTCATAAATTTCTTATTTTATTTTAATCGTATTCTTTAAATTCTAAACGTTCCGGTTTATCGTTTTCATTTGTATTTTCATTTGCTAAGTTAATGAAATTAGCTAAATAACCATAAGATATTTCCCTTGTTGCTACTGAACTTTCAGATCTTTTTAAAGCCGCTAAGTGACCTCTATCATTGGATGTATTGTTGCGTTTGATAGCAGAATCTGGCATCTTACTGATATCATACATATCAATTTTATTAGGAGAAACCCAAATTACTTCTTCTTCTTCTTCATCTTTGGATTTTGAACTTTTTGAATTAGAGTTACCATTATTTCTTTTATTAAAAATTAAAGAAGAAACACTAGAAAAATCGTTAGGATATCTGTAAATAATAGGACCATTCGCTTTAAAAGGTGAGTATGGAACATTATTGTTTTTCAAAGAATTCAATTTTTCTTGCCTTAGCATAAAACTTCTGTCATCAATATTGTCTGTGGATTCGTCGAATGACATGTTAAATGAGCTAAAATTTAACTCATCTAAAAGATCAGATTTTGAAGTATCAGGGTTATTTGCAATGCTGGTGTTTTGAGCATTTGTGTCAAATGTTTCAGAAAACTCAGTAGGTGGAGTAAAAAATGTATCATCTTGATTTGAATCTTCGGTTACTATCTTACCATTAATTGAAATTTTACGCCTCTCTTTATTATTAATAGTTTCCTGAGGAGGTGCTAGAACCTCTGTTTCTTGTAGATGGATGTTACTGCTTGATTCTTCATTAGAATAATCTTGGAAAGTTTGGGTAACAATTTTGGGAGGAGAAGATTTTAAAACTTTAAAAGTTCCAAATTTTTGTACCGGAGGATTTATTTCAACTTTTTTCATTACTTTTTCCAAAATAGTTAATTCAGCAGATGGCTCAATATTAATACTAATATCAGATTGCTTTTGAACTTCTGAAATAATTGACAAAGAATCTCCAAATTCCTCTGAAGCTTCTTCAATATTTTCAATTTTTGTTAAATTTGTTAATGGATGATTCATCTTAGATTTAATGGAATTGTCTTTATTCAGAGAATTTTCATCTGTGAAACGTTTCCAGTTATATTGTGAATCTAATTCATCAAATACAAGTCTTGTCATGTCGAATAATTCTCTGTAGGATGAAGATCTTGTAATTTCTATCTTTCTCTTACTGATCTGTGGAATAATAGGGAACATGTAGTTCTCTTTTTGTTTTACACTTTGAACTTCAAATTCTTTGATAACAGTATCGCCTGTCGTGTTTTGCTTTAGAAAATTTTCAGTATTTTGAATAATAGTAGAGTTGTTGTTTACAGATAGTTCAGTTATGTTATCTGTCATCTGTATCTTTTTCTTGTCTTCAGCTGTTTTAAAAGATACTGCCGAAGTAGATTCTGTTTCATTTTCTTCGAGATTAATATTCACAGAATCTTTAAATTTATTAAATATAATATCTGATTGTTTTTCTTCATTCTCGTTAATGTCGTATTTATCAAATGGATCATCATCAAATGTTTTATTAGCGATATTTTCAATATTTGAAGTTTCAATACTCACATCTTCTTTGTCACTATGGTCATTCTTAGAAGATTCATTCTTTAGCGAATTATTGTTTTCATTAACAACATCCTCTTCTAAATTATTTCCAGAAGATTTTACATCATTTCCAGAAAGTTTTAAATCATCCTTAGTAATTTCAGATTTTTTTAGTTCTTTGGCTTTTTGATCAATAACATTAGTAAGAGCTGCATTCGCATTTTCGTATTCTTTGTTATGTACAACAGAGGAAATTCTTTGATTTTCTTCATTTGTAATTATATAATCTTCACTTTTCTTGACTGTATCTAATATTTCTAGCAAAGGTGGCTCCTCTATTTTGTTAGATTGTGGTATTTTCCTCGATTTTGTTGAAGCTTTTGGAATATTTTTGTTTTCATTTTTGATCTTTCTGGAATTAGATTTTGATTTTGCTTGTTTTGCTTGATTAATTTCTTTTGGATTTTTACTATTATTTCCAAAAATATCTTTAAAGATATTAAAAACACTTCTCCTTTTGGTTTTAGTTGATTTATTTTTTAAACTTACTTTTTCCTTTGTTGTTACATTTCCAGATTTGTTTTTTAGTGTTGCTTCTGTTTTCGCTATATACTTTTTATTCACACCAATTGGTTTAGTTTTCAAATCTATATCAATATTACTTTTCTTTTGAACATCTTCAGATAAATCATTAGACTCTTTTAAATCACTTTTGTAACTTCTAAAGGTAGTAATAGTACCAAAAGATCTCGTTTTACCATGTTTAGGAGAGAAAGTATGAGGTTCATCATCAGGAAGTATATTTATTTCTTCGAGTGATCTGTTACTCTCAATTTCTGATAACCCATTACCAACACTTCTTACAATAAATTTATTTAAAGTTAATAAGGATGAAAAGAATGGGGACTCTACGGAAGAAAAGCAAACTGGTAATTCTTTTGATAATTGGTTTAATAATTCTGTAATTAATTGGTCAGATGAAATTTTCGTGGAGTACTTTTTTTTATTACTGGTGATAACCTTGATTTCAATTTCTTCGTTATTTTCATCTGCTGATATGTTTGCAAAAATTGCAGCATGAAGTTGATGTCTTTTTAGTAATTCTTCAGAACATTCCATATTCAAAAACAATGTACATTTAGACTTTATCTTTTCATTATCATAAGCTTCTATTTCATGTGCAGTAGAGTATAAGAAAAAGTCATCTTTTGTAGCTTTGAATAAATGGAAAGCTGTGTCTTTCTCAAGAATACTAGCCTTTGTAATAAGATCAGCAACAACAGAGACTGATGAACTTTTAGATGCTAATTTGCATGGAATTGAGAAAGAGTTATTATTTTCATATGAATCAAATCTAATTGTATCATCATCAAAAGTTGAAACAAAAATTTGGTCAATATAACAATAATGGGTAACTTTTAAAGTAGGTATTTTAGATGGTAAAGGAACTTCGTTTATCAACGAATTCATTAATATATCAGAAAGTAATGGTTTATTTGATTTATTTTTATTATAATATTCATTAGCATTGATTATATCTAAGAATACGATATAATCACTGAATATAACTAACAATCCTCTCTTGCTTGATTCGTATTTATCAACAATATCAAATACTCCAACAACTCTTCTTTTCAACCATTTATACTGTAATTCAACTGGCCAGGCCTTTGCAAGTTCAGTTAATATTTTACCTGAAGGTGTAAAAACCCTTGTGCTATAAGAACTAATTGGTTCTTTTAGTGAACCAAATGAATGAATAACGTCAATTATATTGTCATAATAAATTTTGGCTTCTTCTTCGTGTTCTGGTAGCCATTTTTTTGATTCCCATAGTCTGTTAATGATAAGTTTTAATTTCATTAATTTTTCTTGAGGTCCCTTAATTATTGTTTCTATCTTTATTTCATTATATACATCAGGAAGTGGACTCATTTTACCAAAATTTTTCAAAAATAGCTTTATATCTTTGTCAAAATTTTTAGTTGCAGCTTCATGTCTTGTATAAGCTTTATAAAAATAAGGTATAGTAACAGAACAAGCTTTTAAAATTTCTAAAGTTCCGTATGGTGTAGCAGATTTTAATGAATCAAGGAATATGCAATTGATTCTAGTAACTTCATCAATAGTTGGTGGAAATAGTCTATTTAACTTTATTGTTGATAATCCTTCGATTTTTTCATTTAGTACATCAACTCTAAGTGTAATTAAGAATTTTTGTAAAAAATCCACCAAATTTAATGCAAAATTTGTTTGAAATTGAACTAATTCATTACAAATAGATTTTGTCAAAATTGAATCTTTTTCATTTGATACTTCAGATTCAGGTGCTTTATATATATATTCAGTTTGTTCAGGAGAATACTCGGATAAAGGATTAAATAATTGTCCTAATTGTTCACCCAAATGAAATACTAATTTATTGTTTAAATTAATTGTTTCTTTATCATTTTTATATACAACATCTAATAAAGTAGAGTTAATTGTTCTTTTTTGTAATAAACCTAATGATAATATATGTTGTCCAATTTTGATACTATCATTATCAACATTAGTAATCTTTTGACATCTACTTGCTAATTCACCAGCGTGAGTTTGATCATATTCATATTTTAATATTGGAGATTTTATTCTATTAATTTGTTCTTTAGACATTTGTGAATATTTTTCAAGTAAAGCTACAGCAATACACTTTCTATATTTAGATTTTTTATCATTTGGATCTAAATTTTCAATAGCTGGATAAAATTGTGATTTATCTGAAATATTAACATTCTGTAAATAAGTAGTTCCAAGTTTATCAATTATTAAAACATTTTTTTCATCATTTAATTTATCAATGTTAATACATATTATAAATGGACCCCATAAAATTTCATCAGTACCTTCATATATTTCACAATACTTAAAAAAATAATTCAACCAAGCATCGTTATCCTTCTTGTAAAGATTATCAATTTCTAAACCTTCTCTTTTTAAAAGATTATTACATAAACTGATTCTGAAATCTTTTCCCAAATCATTCTTGTCTACTTCAATCATTCCTTCCTTGGCCCTCTCTTATTAGTTTGTGTGTGTGCCAAAAACAATATCAACTCCTTTTTATAACCCCAAATCAATCCACATATGAATCAAAGTACTCACCAATTGTTAACAATTCCTTGTTTTATCAATTTCATTTCATCAATTTTATAACAATTATTATTATTATTATTTTTCACTTTGTTTACATCTTCACCTAATTAGGTCAAATATGAAAAAATATTGAAAATTTAACAAAAATTGAAATTTAACGTGTAACTGAACAATAAATACACGTCAAGATAGAGCAGGTAGTTGGTTCAAAAGGGTTTATTATCCAGTTGAACAAGTTCATGTATTCACGTTATCCTTACGATTGGATTGATTGTGAGTGTGTGTGTTTTTCAAGATGTCAATTAACTTGCATACGAAGTTACATTGTGATGATAATTATAAATTAATAGAATTGACACCGGATTTATTGGAAACATTAAAAGATGAGAAAACTAGATCATCTTTACAATTTAAATCGTTGGATAATGAAAAATCTGATGTTGTGTTGTGTTCTAAAGATAAGACATGGATAATAAGGCAGAAAAATCATTCTAATACAGTACTTTTAATGAATGAATTTATTCCTGAAGAAATACCAAGTTTAGATAAGATTCCATTATTTGGTGCACCAGTACCCGTAAATGACCTTTTAGGATACTCAAAACTAAGTTTTGAGTATGAAACAAAATCAACAAAAGGTTTAATAAATTTAGATTTAGTACCAATATATTCTGGTGAATTAGATTTCCCAGCAGATATTTCAAAAATTAAAATTAAAACTGAAGAAGAACTATTAGAAAATTCACCATGTTCAATTGAAGAATTTAAAAAAAGATGGGCATTATTAGGTGGATCTGTTGTTAATGGTTATGTTTGTGTACTTTCTCAAGATTTTTTATCCAAAGCATTGCATGTGACATTAATGAGTATAATGGCAGAATCATTAAATTTTGAAAAATTATACTTAGATGATGTTTTAGCTGCTGTCTCAAAAGATGTGGAAGAAAAATATAGTTTATACACAAAAGAAGTAATAAAAACAGTTTTTTCAAGATTTGGGATATTAAATAATAAGGATTCAAATGATGATATGGAAAAAAAATCATGGAAACTGAATATGAAACAAATTGCAATATGGTATGGAATTATTGCATTGAAAAAATACGTTTCAAAAGTAAGTATGTCACACGATGAATTTCTAATAAATTGGAAATCATTATTCCCACCATTTTTTCCTTGTGATATTGATATTGATTTACTTCGAGGATGGTTTTACAAACCAACGGGTTCAAATATCCAATATATTTCAAAAGATATATTGCCTGTAGATATTAAGGATAGATTTAAAATGTTATTTTCATTACAATCACAATGGGATTTAGAAGATATTAAACCATTTATTGAAGATTTAAATGTTAAAAATTTAAAAATTGATAATTTTATAATGAAATTTGCTCGTCGTAAAAAAATTGGTTCTAATAAGGTTATTATTACAAGTAGATAGATATTTAAATTGAAATAAAAATGAAAACTAAAAGATTCTATAATATATTTTCAAGTATATATGTATATATGTAGCTATTTTATTTACAAGAGGATTTCATTAGAAGAGGATGTTAATATTGAATGAGTGGTTTCGTATATACCTAAAAATATTGCACCACCAGCACTAATCCACATTGTTCTTGGACCAATACCACTAAAAAAAACTTTTAAACCTTCTTCTTTATATATGATTTTTGTTAATTTAAATACAGAAATTGATTTATCATTTAACATTAATCTTGTTTTTAATACATCTAATGGAGTTGTTGTAGCAGCAGCAATACCACCTGCAATTGAACCACAAATAGCACCTTTCCAAAGTTTAAATTTATTTTCTTCATTATCATGAATGGACCAATTTTTTTTCAAAAATTCATATAATGGGAATTGAATGCAAGTAAATGGAATTTCTCTTATAATTGTTGTTGACCAACCACGATAAAAATTTTTTCTAAAACCTTCACCATTTCCATTTTTTAATATAATTTTAAATGTTTCAAATGATGATAAATTTTTTGATATTTGTGCTCTTTGTTTTATAACTTCAGCAGGTACACGTACTAAACAAGCAGAAATTTCACCAAGTGATGATGAAATCATATGTGTCATTGTATCAATTGATTGAATTGAAATATTTGAATTATTATTTTTTTTAAAATTTAATAAAATTGGTTTTAATTCAGATTTCATAAAATCATATGTAACAAAAAATAATGATGCACTTGGTGCAGAAGCAATTATTGCACTACCTAAACCTCTATAAATACCATGATATCCACCATTAACGAAGAACCCACCTTTTGCTTGTAATCTTGTCTTTATTGTATCAATTGGGAAAAATGTTAAATCTGTTGAAGTACCAGCAGCTGCACCACTTAATAATGAAACTAAAAAACCATCATAAGCCATTGCACTTCAATTACTTTATTTTTCTTTTGGTAGTTTTTAATTCAAGTTTACTTATACTTTCTTATATTTTAGTAAGTTTTCTTGGTGTTGTCTCTTTTTTTTGCCTTGGCAATAATCAATGAATAACTAACTAATAAACTAGTTGTTGATATAATTGACTCTCTGGTACCTCTCCATATGATGATATGTATCTGTTCAAACTATTGAATAGTTTCAATAGTTTCTATAGTTTCCATTACAGTTCAGCAGGGTAAACTCGTTCATCATTCTATGTGCATTCTTAGTACAATAGAGGAAGGTATGGATGGAGGGGAACCACTGCATTGGTACCTAACCAGTAAGCACCAGAACCAATGCCATTGACACTCCCATTGACCTACTTATAACTACTTACATGGTCTGCATCTGGTTGGTATGTGTTCAGCTTATGCCCAACCATCTCTTCACTAATCACCTCGAACGACGCCTTCCATCGAGCATTTTCATGGTGAACAAAGAATTCTCATTAATCATTTTAATAAGAGAATGAGAATATATGAAGAATAAAGAGTCATTTGAGTGATTATTTAGTTTATGTTGTAGTTTATGTTGTGTAGTGACGGTGTAACTAGAGTTGGTAGTATTAATAACAGTTGTGTGTGTATATATATCTTTATCTAGACCGAAGGATATTTCATTACAGGTTAAAACAAGATCATATACATCTTTTTAAGGTAAAAGAAAGAATAATAGAAAAAGTTTGATAATACAATCTCTTTTTGTTTTTTATTGTTGAGAATACCCATAAATACATTAAATACAATAAATATAAATTATTACAAATATGATAAGAGGAACAGGAACAAGTTATAAATGTTCACATTTTTTAAAATCAAGAATTTGTTTTAATAATCTTATACTTAATGATTTTAATAACAAGAACTTCACAAGACTTTATTCACCACCTGCTGCTGCTGCTGCTGTTAAAAAATTAGGTGAAGATTTATCATTAGAAATTCATACTGATATTCAAGCTGCTGCAAGAGAACAAGCCGAAGAAAGAACTACTACTAGTAATAATACTTCTTCTTCTTCTTCTGCTGCTGTCAAAGCTGCTGCTGCCGCAGCTGTCGCTGCTTCTTCATCTTCTTCAAATGCTTTAAAACATGCATATCAAGAAAGTACAGGATTTGGTACAAGACCAATTTATTTAGATATGCAAGCAACAACACCAACTGATCCAAGAGTATTGGATACAATGTTAAAATTTTATACGGGTTTATATGGTAATCCACATTCAAATACTCATGCTTATGGTTGGGAAGCAAATAAAGAAATTGAAACGGCAAGAGATCATATCGCAAAATTAATTAATGCTGATTCACAAGAAATTATATTTACATCAGGTGCAACAGAATCAAATAATTTAGTAATTAAAGGTGTTGGAAGATTTTATAAAAAAACAAAAAATCATATTATTACAACAAGAACTGAACATAAATGTGTTTTAGAAGCAACAAGATCAATGATAAATGAAGGATTTGATATAACATTCTTATCTGTTGATGAAAATGGTTTAATTGATTTAGAAGATTTAAAAAAAAATTTAAGACCAGAAACTTGTTTAGTTTCTGTTATGGCTGTTAATAATGAAATTGGTGTTTTACAACCAATAAAAGAAATTGGTAAAATTTGTAAAGAAAATAAAATTTTTTTCCATACTGATGCAGCACAAGCTTATGGTAAAATTCCAATTGATGTAAATGAAATGAATATTGATTTATTATCAATTTCTTCTCATAAAATTTATGGTCCAAAAGGTATTGGTGCTTTATATGTTAGAAGAAGACCAAGAGTTAGATTAGAACCATTGTTATCAGGTGGTGGTCAAGAAAGAGGTTTAAGATCAGGTACATTAGCTCCACCTTTAGTTGCTGGTTTTGGTGAAGCAGCAAGATTAATGAAAAATGAATATGAAAATGATTTAAAACATATTCAAAAATTATCAAAAAAATTAATTGATGGATTATTATCAGTTGAACATGCCACTTTAAATGGTTCTCCATTGCACCGTTATCCTGGTTGTGTTAATGTTTCTTTTGCTTATGTTGAAGGTGAATCTCTACTAATGGCATTAAGGGATATTGCATTATCTTCTGGATCGGCATGTACTTCAGCTTCATTAGAACCTTCTTATGTTTTACATGCATTAGGAAAAGATGATGCATTAGCTCATTCTTCCATTAGATTTGGTGTCGGTAGATTTACTACAGAAGAAGAAGTTGATTATGTTATTAAAGCCATTGTAGAAAGAGTCAAATATTTGCGTGAACTTTCTCCTCTATGGGAAATGGTTCAAGAAGGTATTGATTTGAATTCTATTGAATGGTCGGGCCATTAATAACATTCAAATTCAAATATACATCATATTTTTTTTTTCAATTACATTTATAGTCATAAATATGTACATATTACATCATTCATTAAATAAATAATTATCTTTAGTTAGTAATAATTGTGTTTGTTTCTTTTTTTTCTCTTCTAATTAATATCAAGAAAAGATTATCAATATTAAATTTTCTCTTTATTTATTTATATATACAATATTTTAAAAAGTGTTAGTTAATAATTATTTACTTAAAATGTTTTTAACTGCCTCAGCAATAGCAGTACCAACTTCAGTGGTACTATTTGAACCTCCTAAATCAGCAGTTCTGACTCCTGAGTCTAAAACTTGTTTAACGGCTTCTTCAATTGCCAAGCCTTCTTCTGTTAAATTTAAAGATAATTTTAACATCATTGCAGCTGATAAAATTGTAGCAATTGGATTTACTTTTCCTTTTGGTAAATCTGGTGCTGAACCATGGCATGGTTCATATAGACCAAAAGCAGTATTACTGTCAGGTAAAGAAGCTAATGATGCTGATGGTAGTAGACCTAACGAACCGGGGATTACAGAAGCTTCATCAGAGATAATGTCACCAAACATGTTACTAGTTATTATTAAACCATTTAATTGTGTTGGTTTTTGAATTAAAATCATGGCAGCAGAATCAATCAACTGATGATTAACTGTTAACGTTGGAAATTCATTTTTAATTGTTTCTTCTACCGTTTTTCTCCATAATCTAGATGATGCTAATACATTAGCCTTATCTAAAGACCAAATTGGTAGTGGAGGATTATGTTGTAATGCTAAAAATGCAGCCATTCTTGTAATTCTCTGAACTTCGGGAACAGAATATTCTTCACTATCCCAAGCAACACCATCACCTTCATCTTCTTTTCTTTTACCAAAATATATACCGCCAACTAATTCTCTAACAACTGTAAAATCAGTACCCTTTGCATGTTTTTCTTTTAATGGTGATAATTCTAATAATGTATCTGATATAAAATTACAAGGCCTCAAATTAGCATACAATCGCAATTCTTTACGAATCTTTAATAAACCTTGTTCTGGCCTAACAGCACCAGTACCCCATTTTGGTCCACCAACAGCACCTAGCAATACAGCATCTGCTTTCTTTGAAGCTTCTAACGCTTCATCAGGTAATGGTGTTCCAGTTGCATCAATAGCTGCACCACCAATTAAATGATATTCAAAATTAAATTTTACTTTATTTGGTTTTGCTTCAGAAATTGCATTTAAAACTTTAATAGCTTCTTCTGTGATCTCTTGACCAACATGATCACCTGGTAGTACTACAATATTTTTTGTTGACATTTCGATATAATATTTTCAATCTGAGTGTTGTTTTGTTTTTTTTTGGATTATATTATTTGGTATGACTTAAAAAAGATCAATTAATAAGAAATTAAAAAGTGAATATTCTATTTCTTATAAGATATTTGATTTTAGTCAAGTTTATATACTTTTTCTAATTTTTTTAATCTTTTTGATTATTTTACAATTGTAATCTAATAAGTGATTATAACTAATGGAACCCGCAACAAAATTATAATAATTACTCCTCAATGCAACCAATTGTACAAAATACTAACTTAGATATTGAAGTAGTTTCACCAAATGGTTAACTTGGCTAATAGTGACTATTAATATTCGAGAGTATTAACTATTATTCCATTTACAACGGAATCCTTTTTCAATTATTGAGTCTTAACTTATTTTTATGTCATAATGGAGACCGATACCGGCTTGTGTGAACGTTTTGTTGGACGAATTTAGCGGTTCAGGCTATATTCCAAATTGGAATATATACTAATCAAAAGTTTCATAATTATAGCAGTCTCAAATAAAGTTAATTTACAAACGATTATATATGTAATTACATGTAATTATATATAGTTATTATTAATTGGAAATATAAATGCATTTTTTTTTTAATTATAAATATATTCCAAAATGATTAATTTAATTTACCAATCAATGCATCAATATCAACTTCAATAATTGGAGCAACTGAAGAATTTGAATATTGAGATAATTTTGATTGAGATTCTCTAGCATTGATTTTATTCAACTTACTTAGAGCAGAGAAACCAGATACTTCTCTATTTAATTTAAATGGTTGTAAAAAGAAATTACAAGTGTGGAATGCATCACCCATTGTTGCAATTTCATGAATAATATCTTCCATACAAATAATGCCTTCTTTACCTAATGTTTCTTCAATGATATTATTATCATTTAAGATAACTTCTTTTTGTTCATTAGCATTTTCTTCATTATCAATTAAAATTCTACTTCTTTTTTGAATTAATGAACGAATAGATGATAGAGATGGTTTACCAACAACAATATAAGGAGAAATTATTTTAATTAATGGGAAAACATTTTTAGTTAACTTAATAAAAACACCAGTGTTAACATCAATTAATCTTAAAAGTGTTAAAATTTTGAAAATTTTCTTTGGAATTTTAACTGAATTTGGACCTTGAACTCTAATAATAAATAATAAAATTTCTTCATCATTATAAACAATTTTTTCTTTAATTAAATTATCTTGATCTTCATCAGTCATAATACCATCTTCAATATTTTTTCTAATTTCTTCTTTACTCATTTCTGTAATTTTTAATATAAAATTTCTATCACTTGGTAAGTTATCTAATTCATTTCTTGATTTTTTTAATTCTAATTTTGATATTCTTTTAACTCTTTCCTTTTCTCTTTCAGTAGCTAAAGTAGTTGAAACTAATTTCTCAATTCTAACAAACTTATTCTTAACTAATCTTTTTTGTTTGTCATGTAATGCTTTCTTAGTTCTTACAAGTTCTTGCTTTTCGATTCTGGTTCTATCAGCATTTCTTCTTTTACGTAAAAGAACTTCTGGATTGGAATTTAATTGAGATGACATAATTATATTCGATTCAGTATATTTTTTTTGAATGTTTTACTTTCCTAAAATATAAACTAATAAATTTAAATATTAATAAAAAATAATTATATCTAAATATATCATAAGAATATAAATGACTTTTGTAATAATTTGTAAATACATATTTGATAAAATCATTAAAACTCATCTCATCTCATCTCATCAACTAGTTAATTAATTAATTTTTTCTTTTGCAATTTTTTCCAAAATGAAAAATTGCATTTTCGTTATAAATGATATTTGATTTGAAATATTTAATATACTATTCGTTTTAAGTGAGTACGACGAATATCACAGAGAGTCATTATTATTTCAAAGCTGTATAAGTGTATGTATTTGTATAAGTTATGAATAAGCAATGGTGAAATTCTTATATTAAGTAAGAAATATGTAATAAATCGAGATACTTACAGAACAGAACAATTTATTTTATCTTACAATACATTTATTTTCCATATAATTAATTATATTCGTTGTAATATTCGAAATAACTGTAGTATAACTTAGTATATCAAACTCCGTATATTACGGTAAGTAATCTTCTAAAAAAAGAACAGCTCGAAACTATCCAAATGATTTCAAGATCTCTTGATCTCTATAAGTCTGGCTTCATTTAAAAGACAAGGACTTCCATTGTTGTACATGGATAACCCTAAAACCAAAGGCCGATTGTATTCCATTTTCAGATCTGAATTTGATAATTGCAAAGTGAAAGATACGTGTATTATACTGAAAAAAAAGCGAATGACTTTACATTACACATGTATTAAAAGCTAAAGTAATCCACAGATTGATGCGAGATGATGTAGGAAAAAAATAAGACAGAAAAAAAAAATTTTTTAACAAGGAAAGCTTTTTACAGAAAATTGATTGTAGGAACTAATCTTTTGTCTCCGGAAAAACCAAAATCCATTTATAAATTTAGAGTCATACATACATCATCTATCTTTCTTTATTTTTTTTTAAAAAAGTAAAAGTATAATTTACTTAACAACAGCGAATAATCTCTATAGAACTATATATTTTTTGAAAAAATGGGACGGGGAGATTATTATGTCCATTATATCAGTACATTTTTATTGAAAGTTAGTACAAATTTTAAGAGTAATTAATATTATTTTTTTTTCATCAGAAGAGAAAAGGGAAAGTCCAGTAATTTGAATTTTTTGCCTGTTCATCTTGGAATTAATGTGTAAAGTTATTTACAGGACAAGAAGAGTATTCGAATTTAAAATAGAATTAGATTTTAATCGGACAAGTTCAAAAACAAAAAAAAAAGAAATTAATTTCTGTGGGGGCGAGGGGAGAGGAGAGAGAATTGTAGTTGTATTATCAATTTGTTACATCTTGTTTCATTTAATTCTGATTTCGGATAAATTAATAAATAAAATATTAGCTATTAATAATTAATATCAATGTTTTAACCTTGTTTTTTGTTTTTTTTCAGATTCAAATTCATTAGTATGTAAAATTACTTGATGTTTATCTAAAGAGGCTAAGCAAATATTTTAAAAATAATTCAAAATTTATTCCTTTCAATTATTCTTATCAGTAATGAAATTAATTTACTTATTAAATTGTATTTACATCATATTTACAATTTTACATATGATCAATAATAGTAAATGACAAAAAAAAAAAAATATTATACATATGTAAATATTACCGTAAATATTACCGAAAACGGAGAATCAAACAACCGAAATAGTAAATATTGCTATTATCAAGTTACATACTGATTTGATCTACTATTTCATAATTTTTTTCGAAATTGAAAATAAAAATTCGCAATTTATTTATTTTAATCTACTGTAGTTTCTTTTTTTTACATCCTTTGCCTCCTCCTCCTTCTCCATTTTCTTTTCGAAAAAAAAAATGGAAACTGGCCCCCCCGGGCCCCGGGCCTAGGGCTGGTTGGACTTTGAAATGAAAAAAAAGTCCCCACTATAAAAACCCTTTTTGAAA